>UPTC01002161.1:0-10147 GCA_900537255.1 Acanthocheilonema viteae | reverse complement strand
TTTTGTACAGTGCTTGAAAATGATGAATAAGTGGACTTAAATTTTTGTGATTTATTCTTCTCTCACTCTTTTTTTTTTTTTGTTGATGAAGAGAATAAATATTGTATGTATATCTAAAAGGAAACAAATGAAAGGAGAGAGAAAGAGAGAAAGAGAAAAAGAAAGATAAAAGAAAAAAAAAAGGAAAAGTTCAAGTTTAGAATTTAAGCTGTTAGTTAAGTATACTTTTGGAAATAAAAGTGGTAGATTATTCTTTCGAACTATCCCGAAATACTAACCATCATCCTCTTAAGATAAATATTGAAGAAATTCCTCATCCTTCTTCCTTATTATTTCTTTTTTCCTCCCACCTATTTCCTCCCCTCCCATCAATTTCCTCCACCCCTTTCTTCCTGTCTATCAAATTCATTCACTTCTCCTCTATCCAATCTTTTATTTCAAATTTACAATTTCCTCCCACTTTTCTTCTCCACTTCATTCCTAAAAAGCACAACACAATAATAGTACCTACTCCTACTATTACCACTACAACTATCACTTATTCTACTAAATTAGCACTCACTTGTACTACCTCCCCTTTTCATTCTCATCCCTTTTCTTCTTCCTCTTCCTCTTCAAATCTTCTCATATCTTTTTACTTGCTCACTTCAACTCTTTCTCCTCTTTTATCTCATATTTATTTCAATATCTCATTCGTTCTCAAACATTCTGCTAATAAAAAATGGGCGGATCATTTGGTTGAAGAGGTGGAGTTAAAATGAGAAAATTAACCAATACCTGAAGTGACATATGATTTCCTAATTTTTTTCTTACATTCAAATAATATTTTATTCTATGTATAGCGATTGCATTAGCATACTGTGCCTTGTGATATTTGTTATTTCGTTTTTTTACTTTTAATTTACTAATAATAAAACAATTAGGCCATTGTTTGTTTTTAGTTAATTATTGATAATTTTCTCATATGCAATTGACAAATATTAAACATTAATTTGACCAAAAAAAGAGGATTATTGCAATTAAAATAGATATAAATAGGCTTAAAGACAAAGAAAAGAAAAAATATCGAATATTAAAGTTTTTTTGCAAGAATTATTAGAAATTATAAGTGGTGGAGAAAAGCGGTGAAAATTCAAAGAGTTAAAATTGATAAACTCTTAAATCAAACAGTGATCATTCAAATAATTCTATTGTGGAATATGTGCTGCTGGAATACTGTATGTTTTGCGTTATTAGCATGTTTTTTCGAAGCGATATATACGATTCAAAAAACGTGGAAATGATACGAATATAACGCAAATCAGTATTTCATTCGGAAACTCCAGAAAAACAAAGAAGGATTATTTAGCTAAACACTGAACATCAAATGATGTACAATACTATGATGATGTTCAATTTTATCCACCAATATTTTTTAATATACCTTTATAGCGAAATGAAGATATGCTTGATGGTAATGTCATTAGCTTAAGTAGAAATATGAAGCCAGCTAAATTTTAGAATAACATTTGTTCCAAATATTTGATTAAGATCAGATATGCTGGTCTTCCCTACTTGCGTCGTATTTCAGCGGCTTATTCACGTAATGCTGAGAAATTTCACAGATGTACTTTATACAAATGTATTGCAGATTTTGAAAAGCCTAATGTTATTCATAAAGTGTTTGTTATAATCAATTATCGATCCACATACATAACCAATCAATCCTTCCAGTGAGTTTGCAGGTTCATGATTAACCATACTTTAAAACTTCTCGAAAAGTTCGTTTGTCTTAAGATTTGCAATTCGATTATGAATTATTATCTCTCTTAATTGTTAGTCAATTTATTCAATTAATTCCAGTTTATTAAAGTATTGAGATATCTATTCAGCTCTTACTAAAAAAATCTAAATGACCAAATTTCAATACATCATTTTTTCGAGTACAAGAACAGCGATGATAAATGCCTGGAAAGATTAATCAATACTGTCATTTGAACTGACACTCTTTAGATACAGTACTCTTCATACGAAACCATTATTATGGCTTTTGTTATGATGAATCAATGAATTATATACAAAATGTACACAAACAATATTGCTGATACTACTTTTAACAAGAAAAAAAAAGTTTAAAAATAATTTTAAATTTAATGAGATTTAAAAAATTTTACATATTTTGCAAACGTTTTTTATTAAATCAAATGATGTGCAATGTATGAATGTAATACAAAAAGAAGATTAATAATTAATTGATAAGCTTAATATAAACGTAATTGAATTTCAAAGTATTTTTCAACAATTTTCTATTTGCTAAAAATATCTTAGATTAATTTTAAGTTTTATTGCAACAGAATTATTCCTATTAAATGGAATTATAATTATATCAATAAAACTCAAAAGTATAATTATATCAATAAAATTCAAATTTTATCATTGTTTATTATTTTTGACTTTTAGAGTAGTCAAATAATGTCGCATTAGCATTATTCTGAATTAGTAATTTCGACCTATTCATTTACTTACTTATCTGTACAAGCTATCCAAGTTCTAACTCATAAAGTTACCGAGCAATGCAAAGCATTATCCGATTATATCACCTCATCCGTAAGTTTATATTTGCCTACTGACTAACTGACAACAACTAAGTTGACATTTTAATAATAATGTTTTAAATCACTTATTTTCTGCATTGATTCATTGGCTATCCTTTTGAATTCTTTTTTTCACTTTCATTATCCACCAGTTGGTAGAAATTTTCATAATTTTGTTTTGTTAAAAGATTTGTCCGAAAGTTTTCTTTTTTTCAATTATTAATCTACTCTATGACTAATTGCAGAGATAATTGTCTTTAAACTTATCACTTGGAAATTTAATGATTGCTATTTAACTATATATTCGTCACTTTGCTAATTTTCTTTCATCTCGGATCTTGAATGATCGAAGAAGTTCACGGAAGCTATAGAAAGTTTAGTAATAAAGAAATAGTAAATTAATTTTCAAATACACATATATGATGGCAGAACTTGCAGTATCCATAAAGCATATAATTATCTTTAAGTTCCTTTTCAAAATTTTTATGAGATTTTTTATGAATATATTTAATTAAATGATAATTTTGATTTTTATGAAATTGCCATTAATGATTACTTTTTATTTTAAGGAATTTTGGTTGGTTAATTTTTTCATTCAAAATCAAAAAATGCCTCATATTGTTTGATGTTTTCGAAAGTCAATTTGCTTTAAATTTAAAAATATCTTTCAAATTGTCGCCGTTTTTTATTTCTACTTATTTTTTTCATTTTTAATATTTTGCTGTCAGAAACAATTCTGCTAGCATATTACATCGATTGTAATTGAGTACATTGAGAAAAGTTGTACAATTAAATTTAATACTTTTTAGCATGAAAATACAATATAATTACTAATATTAAACATTCAACTAAAATGTGACGCTAGCATTTTTAAGTAAAAATTCTAGTTTAATTAAAAAACTGAGTTCAAAAAAAAAAACGATAATTGCAATTTAAAAAATGTGAGTAAAAAACGTATAAATGAAATTTCAATTGAAAGAAAGAAATAGAAATAGAAAAAATATACAATGCATATACTTCATCCGAAAAAAAGGTTATGAAGATAAATTGAATATCTTTTTGACAATATTTTTGATTGATTAGAATTCATTTCATTTCATGTTCCCTTTTTTTCGCATAGATCAAAAGAACAAAAATAAAAATTTGACAAAATCTTATCTTCAAATGGTTCTTAAGAAGAAACAACATCATCAAGTACTACATGTTGATGAATATTTTTCTTCATTATCAACTCCGTTAAATAATGGCAACCTGTCAATCATCATGTCAAACTGTTATCACTGACTTTTCTCCCATACCTTTCGTTTCTTTTTATCTTCCCATTTGAATGTGTCAAGTGGACACTGTCATCATATTTGAATTTTTCTGTCCACCATACATAATGCACTTATCTCTCTCTGCATCTATGTATTCTCGTGTGTATGTTTGTGTATGAACAGGTAAAATTGTTTGAAAAATTTTCTACGATTTTTGATTGAAACTTAAAAAAAAAACAAATAAAAAATGAAAAGGGAATGTATATTTATTAAAAATATAATCTAACAATGAAGGGCTAAAAGATATCAATTTGTAATTAAATTATCATCAATAAAAGGATTTTTTCCTCCATCTCATAAATAATTATTTGCATACGAAATATAATAATATAAATGATAGAGATAAATGGTATATAAATTTGAAAAACAATAATGATATAGTGATAAAAATTTATGGAATATTTCTGTAAGTATAAATGGTTTGCATCAATATCTATCATTATATCATTATTGTTCTTTAAATTTGGATTTTTAAATATTTGGATTATTTGAATATTTTTTAGATTCAACGAGAAATTTGGATGATGAAGCATGTTAGATTTGGAAGTGGAATAATGCAGCTTGTATTCGGATCCGATCCGGATCCAATCCGGATCCATTTCCAATGTGCAACTTTTATTATCGAAAATATTTTTTTTTTGTTTTTGCATATTATTGCATGATTTGTTTCGATTTAGTTGAATATTGTTAGTGATAAAAGGCTGATCAATTGATTTCAAAAAAAATAAAATAAAGTTTATATAAGTGAAGCATCTGATGAATTTTGAATTAATAATCATCCATTATTTTGCTAAGTTGAGAATTTACAATTCCGATTGACATACTAAATATTTATGATTATTTTTACTTCAAGTATTATATATTATATTGAATTATAAATCAATTAAATCTAACGTTTAAGCATTTCGCTAGGAAAAATTTTAAAAACTGCAAGTTTGCAATAATTTAACATAGGATCCTGGAAGATTGCCTACAATACTTTATAATTATTACAGCCTTATCAAATTTTGCTTCTGCAAAAATAAACAAATAAGAAAGTTCCGTTATAAAATATAATAAATTAAACTGGAAATATCGATCAATTCAATTTTCAAATTATAATCTAAGTACATAATGGGCAAAGATTTTCAAATATTATTTAACAACAATATTAATGGGTATGCATCTTAATTTTATTAGCCATTAGTAAATGAAATGAAGAACACAATTAATTAAGATAAAATATTTTGGCAAATCAAATAATTCTGCAACTAATTGTAAAAATGAGAGAGATTGGACGAAATATATTAAACGAACGATAGGGCGGAAAATTAACATTCTACTAATGGTGTTATACTCATGCATTTGTAGATAAATGGATACCGTAGTACGAAATGTAAACAAATCAAAAAAATGAAAACGAAGCGATCATTCATCGAGTCAAAAATTGTTAAATTTTTCATTTTTTATTGTTAATTAGCATATGTCCATTAAAATATCTGAGCATCACAATATGACGATAGTAAATGGTATATCGCTGATTTTTAAGTACTATTTCAGATATGGTTAATTGATTTTTTCCTTTTCCATTTCCTTTTTTTTTTATATGAGGGATTTTCCATTAATTGTACAAACAAATCCGAGATTATCCATGTAATGTTCATAAATAGGATTGGAATATAATATGGTTGTAGTAGCCATTTAGTTATTGTCGCTTTCCTCTTTTCTTACAGTATGATAAAGGAAACCGACAGGAAACTGTTTGGTTATTTTGTTATTTGTAATATTGTTAAAATATTCGTTGAGAGTGGATTACAACGCATAAAATTTGTTCTCTTTTTTTTCTTGGGGACATCATTTACAGAAAAATTTTACGAAAGAAATGCTGCAGGTGAAATCATAAGTCACAAAATTTATGGCAGTAATATCGCGGGAAAAACAAACAAATGAAGAAAAAAAAAGAACGAAAAGCCAAATATTTCTTATATCTGCTTGTATTTTCCTTTTCGAAGCTGTAGAAAATTTTTTAAATGAAATTTTTTAAAAATGTTAAGAAAGTTTTTTAACTCTTAAATAATAGTTTTAAATAATAATTTGTTTTAGTAACGGAAAGTTTTTGAAAATTCGTTTTCATTTTTTAAAATAAATTTTATAGTAAAGGATTTTCTTGCCTTAGCATATTTAAAAAAATTTTACAAAAGAGAGAACAAAACTTTTTGATATTCCATTTGTTTTCTCGTAAAAATTTTTACTTTTAACTTTAGGTCTTGATTTCTTTCTGAAAAACTTTGATGAAATAAATTGCACGAACTAATATTTGATTTTCAAGTTACAACGACAATTGCAATAATTTGTTAAATAATTTAGCATTTTACAAATTCAATGAAATTTTCCAGATAATTAAGTTACTACTATGAAAAGTGATCCTCATGCTTCATTAATATATAAATTTTTTATTAGATTGATACAATCAGCGATAGGAAAATTTATGAAGAAAAAACTTAATTTCGTTTTTCTTTTTCCAAATGAAACAGTAGTATCAGATTGGAAAGTTTTTTAAAAAAACCTAATTTTTTAACAAATTAATATTAAGTTGAAAAATCTTTTAAAAATTGAGATAATTTTATTTTTTTTTAATAAATAAGTAATATGCAGATTGAAAATTTTAAAACTGTTCTTAATCTTTCTTTTCTTTCAAACACTGATAATAACGGATTAAAAAATTTTTCGAAATTCCATTTCTTAACCTTTTTCTAAATAAATCAAGGACATGAGATTGAAATTTTCAGAAAAAAGAATATAATTTCATTCAGTTTTTTTCGAACTAAATCAATAATATCACTAACCAATGTTATTAAATGGTGACAAGATGTCGTTAACACTAAATCGATGGTGCATCATTTGCTTCGTTGTACTGTTACTACCGGTTGTTGTTACAGCAGAGGTAGTTATCGTTTGCTGTTGATCACTTAGTTTTAACATATTATTGATTTTATTTTTTTCCACCAATATTGTTTCTACCGTATTTTTCATATTGAAAGAATTGGATTGCGATGAATTATTACGTCCATTATGTAATAATTCTGATATCTTTTCCATAAAAATAAGCTGAAATTTTTCAAATGAATAAAAAAGAGCAAAAAATCACGTAAACGTTTTGTGATAAGCAAATGAGCAAAAAAAGAGCAAAAAATCTCGTTTTAAATAAAAATTATTGTTATATTACAATTATTACATGCAATTAATATTTTACATTTCTTTTAAAAACAATAACTGATAAATGATGATTATTATAATATGCGCTAATGATTTAGATAGACGATAGATGATTTCTATGTGCTAATCAGAGTAGTGATGTAGTGATAATTTTGATTATGGAAACAATAATAATTATAATAATAAAAAAAATTTGCTTTCTACAACAAAAAATTACATGAATTTTTAAAACACTACATGAATATGCTAGCACTAATAATACATTAGTAACACTGATTTTTCCTTACATTAATAATATAGAAATAATTTTAGATGCTGAAAAAAACTAAAAAAAGATTATATTTTTAATGGTAGTAAGATAAGTAATAGATGTTTCCGATGTTAATGACAAAATCTTAAAGATTCTAAAGAACTGATAATTTTTTATGTAAGTAATAATAATTGTGATGATGATGATAATAGCAATTATCATAAACTACCGAATTCAAAAAAACAAAAAAAAAACCAAAAATAAAAAATAAAAATTTTTTTCCAAATTGTAACTTTTCAAAATATATCAATTTCTGATAAAATATGAAGAATGATATGATATGATATATGCGTTATGTGTGTGTATGTGTATGTGTGTTTATGATGGATATCCATTTCCGATAGTTAGCTTCTTTTCTGCAACTAACTCCAGCCTGATATAAGCATTCCTGAAAAAAGAAGTGGTACTTAAGTAGAATTTATAACAAAAGTATTTATTCATCAATAAATAAATGAAAAGCGAAATGAATTGAGAGTAAAATAAGCGGCAATGGTATGGAGAAGATGAGTTAGACCAAGTGGATAGGAAATAATTATCCTAGAGTACCCCGGGACATCCTTATGGTTCAATTCAAAATGGAAAAGATTGTGAATCATTTAGATAAAACAAATTATATGGGATGATGAATTAGATTTGGTGCACTGAATAGAAAACCAAATTCTTAATTACATTTTCATTTTGGAGCAGATGATGATGATGATCAGCATATATTTCGTTTCAAATATATTTTTGTTACATTTATGCAAGTATAATCAAGCAAAGAAAAAAAAAGACAAATCATTAATAATTTTTATTTTAAGAATTTCACATAAATATTTTTGTAAAAATACATTTTTAGGATGCAATCTTTTTTAGTATTACTATTCCATAATTTTCCGTACCCTTTCTTGCTTTTTTTTCAAATGTACACATAATTGAATTATTTATTATGCATTATTTCACAAATGTATTTAAAGATGAATTTCTTCTCCGATATTTCAGCATTTTCAATACTCTAGAATTTATTATTCTTTGTCTTATGCATAATTGGAGTAACAAATAGTTAAATACGAATTCTTTTAATGTCAAAGTAAAAGCAATTTAGGAAATACTTCTAAGGTTGAAATGATAGTAAATTTAGATTAAATTAAAGCACCGGTAATATTTTTTATAGCAATCTTGAAGAATCAAATAAACTTCAATCTTTAGTATACTTTGTGTGAAATTTCGAAGATAAACAACGTATTAAACAAAAATTTGTAAAAGATTTTGAGATTGGTATTATTCAGTGATTTCCATAAAAATTGCAAACTTTTGAAAATGCTCGAATCTTATTTACTACTATTCGTTTGCAGCTATCGTGCAACGATATGTTATCGCTAATTCCTGTTATTTATAAATTTACACATTTCTGAAACTGCAAAAATGACAAAACAACTACGGAAAAGTTGCAAATTTGAAAAACTGCAGAAAATTTACAAGATTGCGACGTTCTATTTCTGGAACCTAAAAAAAAATTTACTGCTAAATTCATTCGACATTTGCATTGAAAACTGTTGATCATAAAGGATATTATTATTAAAATGTGCAAAAATTTAATCGTAAACTTAAGCTATTTAATTAAAAAATCTTACATGTACATAACAGAAATTTTGCGCAAAGTAATAATTGAATTTGATAATTAAGTATTGATTAACTTTTTCAGTATGATTGTAAACACATAAACATCTGCAACATTTCGTCTTTTCACTACCTATAAATCAAATATTTCGAATATATTTGGTAAGAAAAATAGCAGCAGCTATAAGAATAATTTAATTGAGAATAAATGCATTTAATTTAATTCATCATACAAGTGTAAATTTTTCAATAAATAACACTTTTTTTTTATTTGAAATGAGTAAAAAATGATGAAAAAAATTTTTTCTTCATTTTAAATCTTAATGAAAAAAATTAGCCATATTTATAATTAATAATGAATAAAAAAATACAAATAAAAATAAGAAAAAGTGACAAGAAGCAGAATTAAGAAAATATGGAAAAGAGAGGAAAAAAATCACTAATAATATATTTAATTCAACAGTAACAAAAATTACGGGAGATCGAGAAAGAAAGGAAAAAAAGAAAAAAGTGAAAATTTTTGGTAAAAAAAAAGAGAAATTGAAATTACTAGAAAGATTTTGAAAGGATGAAATAGAACTGTTACGAAAATTTAAGATTGGAAGCCTTTTCATGGTTAAGTAGAAATTTGCGCTGATTGGCCCTTATTGGATCTCAATTCTTTCCGCCTTTGAGGACAATTGGAAGAAGGCTATCCGATACTAACACAATTCTGGAATAAAGCTTTTCGAGTTCCTCCAACAAATTCTCTCCCATTTTCTCTTCCTTCTTTTACATATACAATTACAAATATCTATTTCTCCAACAAATCATATCAGATCGAATCGGATAAATGCACAAATTTAGCACAAATAAATGAAAGCTATGGTAGAATGTTCTTATTAGCATGCTATTGTTCTATTTCCTCTTCCTTTTGATTTCTTTAAATTATTCAATTTAGGAACGATTCATTTCGTGTATATTTGCATATACATATATACTTGAATTAACTCTTGTGCAATTCTATTCCTTCGTTTTTTTCTCTCTTTTTTTAATTCATAATTTTAGCACACTTTTTATGACGTAATTCTATTATTCTATTATTCATTACTATTATTCAGAATTCGTTTTGTTATTATTATAATTATTATTATTCTTATCATAATAACAATAAT
>UPTC01002160.1:0-10165 GCA_900537255.1 Acanthocheilonema viteae | reverse complement strand
TTTTTTTAAATAAAAAAATGTATAATTAAAGTAAAACTATAATTCTTATTGGAAGAGAATAAAGAAAAAGTACAATTCTTATTTGTTTATTAATCCATCAGTTATTTTTTCATAAGTTAATAAATGAATAAAAAATATGTCAAAAAAATTATATTTGCTGGGAATAGGATAAATATACGTTTATTTGATTTTATCTGTTCATCACATATATTTGCTTAACCTTATCGGTTCAGCATACGCATTTGCTTGACCTCTCTGCTCAGCATATTCATTTACTTAACCTTATTTGCTTATTGCAATACAGTATTCAAAATGCACTTAAAAGGAAGTAAGAGAAGAGCGCTTTTCGTGCAAATCCACATTTCATTATGGAAAGCAGCTAAGTGCAAGAACACGAATAATTCGCTGAAATGTGGTATGTATCTCAAATAGAACAGAAAATTTATAATTAATTTCATACTTTAAGGATAGTTCATTGCTTATACAATAATAATAGCATTATTACCTAATTAATTTCAGCAATTGTAAATTTCTCTCCAAACTATTTCTAATCGTTGCCTATTTTAAAAGTGTCGCAATTGTTTAATCCATTCATACAAATGGAAACATTGTCGATCTAAACATGACTATCAAGAAAGGAAATGACGTCAAGAAGGAAGGCACAAACGAAGGCGAGATAGGCTTTTTCAGTTAGCAGCAGCAAATTCATGTGCTCAGTGAATTCGGACGGCTCAGCTGTCTCCAAGGATCGATACGCGAAAGGAGAGGATAGTTGTACTGCAACTGCAGTGACAACTAGCTTCTAAGCTTACTGGAAAATTCATTTCTTACGGGAATTACTCTTTGCTAAGCGCAGTCATCGCAAGGAGCGGACGGCATGTGGTGGCCGATCCTACCCGTTCTATTCCTCTATTCACATGCATCATTCTATGCTATCGGTACGTTATTGTTTATTTATTTGTTTGTTTGTAAATAAATGTTAATGATGAAATTTCATACTCTATCACTAATACGTATTGATTCTCATTCTTGTTAGTATGTGATAATATTTCTTGCTATTCTGCTCAATATCCTTATCAAATTTTTTATTTTTCTTTTTTTAAATCACAATTTTAAAAGTATCTTTCATCTTTTTTTGAAATACATAAAAAGTAGGAAGCCAATTATAGAGCAGAAAAAATAATTATAATAATAACATTTTTGTAGTGTTATCAATTTTTTTCCTTTGATTATTAATTTTGAAAAAAAAAATTTAATTAAGCTTTTGGAAGTGCTAAATGATTTGAGAAGAAGAAATAGATGAAGGAAGAAGAGAGAAGTAACGAAATGCCTGATTTCATCTTCGTGCTTCTACCAAGTTTAGAAGGAAAGAAAACAAAATTTCTTGGATTCTTCTAAACGCGATAATCCATCACTTCACAATTTTCCTCCAAGGAATCGTTTCAGTTATAACAAAATCATAAATGCCATTACAAATGTTTCTTCCAAAAAATGAAACTAAAAAAAGTGTAATGGAAAAGGATTGTGTTAGAAAATTTAGCAATCTCTCACATGCATAAATCCGGAAAAAAAATCAAATAAAATATTTAGGATTTTTTTCAAATCGAATATTTCTATTCTTTTTTTATTTTCAAGGTGAATTTTTCTTTCTTGCTATTTTTTTTAGACAAAAATATTAGAATGAAATTAATAATCGTTATTGGATTGTACCATCAATTATCATTTCTCTTTATTAATAAGCATATTTAGGGAAAGTTTAGTGAGCATCTGTTGAGAAGCAGTTATAATCCTAAATTACTGGCCCAATTTTTAACATTTCAATATTCAAATGATTTGAATTAATTCGTCCTTGAAATCAAAAGCGAAGAGAAAGATAAAAATCAATGAACCAAAAGTAAAATAAGAAAAATGATAATCAAAAGTATTATAAATCTAAAAAATAAATGAAATAATTTCATGAAAATTATAAATAGTCATCAGTAAAGATTCCAATCAAGCTTTTCATAATAAATTTATTTGATTCGTGGAAATCTGAATATTTTCATTAGTTATTCAGTTTAATGTGCGGGTTTTTTTGAGGTTGAAATATGAGGTATTTTAAAGTTCCTTAAAGGTAGTGAATAAGCATTTGTTCAAATATAATATATTTCTTGACAAAAGCCCTATTTTTACGCAAAAAAGAATTTTGAAATTTCTGTGAAATTTTTCTTCGCAATAGGGTATTTTACATATTTCACAAAATTCGTATAAGTAACAGCAATAATTTACAAGTAATATGAGTTCTATCTACTTTACACGCTTACCTCTAATAATTAATTCAGTTTTAATTTACAATTTTTTCGAAACGATTGAGTCCGTACTGCACTAATTGAATTCTTATATTATGGCACAGGAAAAAAGACGGTTTTCTATACCTTAAATGAAGTTTTTATTAATTTCCCTATAATTGAAAGAATTCATTATTTTCTCATTAAATTCACTAGCCGTAAATTTTTTAAACACCATTTCCTTTAATTGATTGCTAGCCAGAAAATTTCTTATCAGTTTAGATTTCCTAATTGAAATAAAGGATTCAAGTTCTGTTTACATCCTATATTCATTAACAAACTGATTGAGTATATAAAGCATTTCGCTCTCTTTTTTTTCATCTTTTCTCTTTCTTTCTTTTTTCTAATTTTATTTTCGGAATAAAAAAGAAAATATTTAAATTTTTGGAATTTAGTCAAAAACCAAATTTCAAATTCACTTAAAATATTTCGGAGAAATTAAATAATACAATGAAGGAAAACAATAGCAATGAAGTGAGATAACGCTTCTTTCCTTTTCATTAATTATTCACATTTTACTAATATTAAAAATAAAAATTCCTTTAAGCTTTAAAAACTTACTTCAGCTGGGCTAGAAAATAACATCTTAACTAACTCTTACAGTTCTGAAGCCAAGAACAGATAAATTTAGATTCTAATACTATCCTTCCATTAAAAATAGAAAAATTGATGTTTACTTATCTTTAAAGGAACCGCATAAGGCTTTTAGTAAAGCTACGACAGAAAATTTCAAATCTCATTTTGTTTTGGTTTCCAAACTAACTGACCAATCATTAGGCATCAAACACAAATCGAATTTTTCGTCAAACTCTTTCTCCTTGATAAAATGATTTTTATATCAATTTGACTGATGAATTTATCGAATAATTTGAAATGAAATTTATACTAGTGAGAAATGTTACTTCCGGAATTGTGATAGCAAACGTGTGGAGTGGTAATGGACGATGTAAGTTTGTTCGGCATGTTGTCGAGATAAAAATGCACCTGTTAAAGATTTAAGCATTAGTGAAAAATATTTACCACGGAAATATATTTCATCAATTTGGAAAAATGGAAATATTTACTCTACTAAAATAATATATATTTCATCAATTTGGAAAAAAAAGACTTACAATACAACAGTATTGGTTTAATTTGAGCTTTGTAAACTTAAAAAATAAGCAAAAAACATTTAGAACTCCTTTTTGATTGATGTTGTCTATTTTTTAGTTTCTATTTTCAAAAAATATTCGATTTAGCTATTCAAAACAGAGGGAATAGTGCGAATAGACCAACAATATTCCTTCAAATATCTGTAATTACTTCCCATTCCTTATTATTTAAAATATGATTTGTATCCTTTAAAAAGATATTAATTCTTCCTGCAAAAATGAATGAATTTTTTTTCACTTTTTTTACCTAATTTTTTATTTGAATAATAAATCAAAAAATATCAAAATACAATGTCATTAAATATCCTGGAAGAAAAAAGGAGCAGAGACTGATTAAACAAAATTTTTCGAATGCACCCGCTTATTTTTAATTCTTTATTTTATATATTTACATGTATTAATGTTAATTTGAATACTTCACATATTAATGTTCATTTAACCTTATTGATTGTAATGATTATAACCTCCTCTGTCCGTTTCTTTCTTTCTTTCAATAATCAGATCAAAATTTTTTCGCTTAATCTAAATGCCAATCTCACTCATTAGATTTTTTATGACTCATAAAATTCTCTGGCTTTGATCATTCAAAATGGATCAGTATTTTGCAAAGATCTTATTTCTTCATATCAGTGAGATAATGTAGCAACATTAACGTTAAACTTTGAGTATATTGAAACTATATGTGTTATATATATATATAATTAATAATAGAAATCAGTTATTTGATGAACATGGTTAGCATTAAATTAAGTATATTTAGCTAAGTAGTTCATAAAGTGGAATTATAAAAAATGGGAAATTTTACAGTACTTTTTCCGATAGTTTTTTTCGTAAAATTTGCAACGATTGACTGGAGGCTAAAACCAATTTTCTTAAAACCTCCAAGCTAGCAATTAAGTTCCAAGTCTATAAATTAAAAAAAATTCAAATAAACACTATGACAAATATTTAAATGAAAAATTCATTTTTAATTTCCATATTTCAGAGAATGAACCGGAACTGTTACAGTATGGCAACGATCAAAAGATAGCAAAATTAATGAATATGTTAACGCGAACTAACAGAGACAAGCAACAGTCTCGTTAGTCACTTCCATTTTTTTTCAAAATTATTTCTGTACGGTTCGGTTAATAAGTTATTTAATTCTTTGTATACAAGAATAATTAATCATCCAAAAGGAATAGAATCATTTTATTGGCTGATAATAACATCATCTATAATAACATTCATGATGGATAAAATCATATTTAAAACTATCCCCACTATCTTTTTTTCCTTATAACTCCGATTAATTTTAAATTTCAAAATTTGATAGCTCCCAACTAATAGAATGACATTTATGCGGTACCAATAATATCACTTTTAAACAGAAATCTTTAAAATATTTTGAATTAAATTTGACAAGATTTAAGTCCTGTCAAATTTATATCAGTTTATTTTTAACAAAAATAAATGCTTTATATAAAATATGCATAAACTCTTCAGTCTATGATAACGAATATAGCGAACCAGAGGGCAACGATATGTACGATATCGATATTGAAAATACAGAAAATGCAGCCGTAAAAGGAACAGCCACAAAGTTGATAGCGGCACAGAAGAAAGGACAAAGTGAATATGTGGGATTCATTGAGCCGAAAGTTTCAAATCAAATGAAACACAGGGAAATATTGAAGAAACGGGTAGATCATCAAATAGTAAAGCAAACTAACTTAAAACCAACTCTTCATCTTGGCAATTTCCTTACTTTAGGTATGCTTCATATTATCATCATTGAAAATTCAATTTTTAGTACCAAAATATTTTAGTTTGCTTAAGCATTTCATTTCGAAATTACTGATAACTTCAAATTAGGCAAACAAGATAATTTGACAGCCAGCCTAATGATCATCTTTAAATCCAATATGTCTGATGTAAGCAGCTTCATTGAAATTTTACTAATCACACCAATTTTCGATATTCAGCAATTTTTCAAAACATGAAATCCTCTAATTTTATTTAAGAATCGTCATATTTCTCGTTTAATTTTCATTCATCACATTTCTTTGAACTTTTAAAATAAAATTTTACAAATTTATTCGTCCACTTCATGTTTGTTATACGGATGATTTTCATAGCGAAAAAAAACTTTAGCATTCATAACTGAATCGTTTCTTTTTTTTTCAGCAGCAGCAACAGTTTGCATGTTAGCAGTGGTAGTTGGGGTTGCAACTGGCAGTTACTATTTTTTCAAGTAAGTTCGATAAATTTTATTTCATCATTCAGCATACCAAATAAATTATATTTGACAAACAGCGCTTTTCAATGCTTTTTACATTTTATTTGTTTTGTATGCACTTTTTAAATTTCTTTTTTTTTATCTGCACTTTATTCGATGAAATGTCAGGGATCGATCTGAAAAATCTGCAGCTGATAATTGTGATTTTACATACGCACCTACCGGTCCTGGAAAAAGCAAGAAAAAGAAGGGTGGTGATGAAGGACTGGCATATAAGGTATGTTAAAAAGTAATTCAATTATCGATAAATATGAATTGGTTTGAAATGTATTCTAGAATATACTAAAATATAGATGAAAAAAAAATTTTCATATTTGCAAAACAGTACATAAGTAATAATATAATATTTATTGATGATTATTTAACCATAAAATGGTAATATCTAATTCTTTATTTCTTTCCAATTGACAAGGGATGTCGACAAAAAAGGCCCTCGCACCCCTTAATGTGCATTTTATGATTTGATATGATGTATTACAATAATAATCTCACATATATGAGAATTTTTTCTTCTTCCACACAATTTTTCTCATTTCTATAGAGAAAATGAAATTGAATGTTGAATAAAACATTAAAAAAGCGTTAAAAAGGAGGAAAAAACGGTCTTACAAGTCTAAATAATATGAAAAGACGAGCTAAGAAGGAAATAATTTGTGAAAAATCAAATTACTTGTAGCGAAGATGACTGAGAGAGGCTAAAATGGAAAAGGAAAAAATGTGAATATCATTTTCTACCACCAGTTAAGACTAATGAAGGAATAAATTTCTCTTTGAATTTGTACTTTTTAAACTGTCAGTTTATTCTACTCGTGATATTTTTAGGCACAGCTACATCATTATCAGCAAGCAAAACAGAAGGTAATATCAGATGAAAATGGAGCAGTAACACTTCCGGATATTTATGACAGCAGTGAAACATCCGAAGATGAAAACAATTTTTCGGTCTATGAATGCCCTGGTTTAGCACCAACCGGTGATATTGAAGTACAAAATCCAAATTTCATTTCGCAAACCTGAAAAGCAATTAATCCAGTTGAATTATATTTTTTCAGACGGAGGGAGAAAAATTGAATGAATGATACTACAATTTGAAGTTTTCATTGCTTTTATGAATTATTAGCAGTTATTGCAGAAATTGTTTATCTTAGAATTTAAGCTAACTAATTAGCAAAAGGGTTGATGATACGATGAAATTTACTTCAAAAGTTCCCTTGGAGAAGGAAAATATTTTAAATATTTAAAAGCAATGAATCACTGACTGTTTAAACTATTTTTATATCATGCAATTTATCATTGTATTACAAAAAAAAGATTCATGCACATTATTAGTGCAATACATTTCATATTTATGGGGATGAATAATTAATTTATCCATTTATTTATGGCTGATTTATAAATAATCCATCTGATCTGTCAACTATCTACTTTGCTTTACTTTAAAAAAAAAATGAATTGAAATCATATTTCATGCTATTATCCAATTTATCGAAATAATTTATCAAAAAAAAACCGAAGAAAGGGAATCGATTTTAAGATTATGTGACAGATAATAATGTGACAGATAGTGGATTTACAGGATAGCAACAGAGAATTAAGTGCTTGTCTTCTGTTGTTTGCAACTATGAATTTTAATGTGACGATAAAACAATGCCGTTTGATGAAACCAATTCATTTATGCATGCTTTTCTGAAATGTAGTGGCCAGTACTAACTTAAGGCTTGAACAATGAACAATTAAAATGATCCAGCGATAAGAAAATACGCAGTATGGTTTGTTGGCTATAAAGATCATTAGCGAGAAGAATCAGAGGAATCGATATACACTGATCAGTAAATCGATATGTACTGATCAGCAATTTGATCAGTAAATGAGTTATTGCACCAAAAACTCTCAAAAGATCATTGTATATCGATTCATCAACAGAGAATTACGGTTTGTAAAGGTCACAAGTTAATGATGCCATCTTGGTAAACGTCCCCATCATTTGATATTGCTGGCAGTATTCACAGCTAACAAACTTTAGCATTTTCACCCTCAACCATCGAGTAACAGGAATGTCGAGACAAGTTTTACCACATGGTAATCGCCGGGTAGATGTCATAACTATAGCGGGGGTGTACAAGAAAAGGCCGTATAGTAACTGTCACTGGATCGGGAATTCGGGAGAATTCGCAATGATTACTTTCAGAACATCTCTAATATCTTACTCTCGTATGGAATAGATTTATGGAAACAGTGAATTATGGAAACAATTTTTACGGGATGAAAATGGAATGTCTTGGTGAAGTTTGTAAAATCGAGAAATGTATCAACGATATAATCAATTTCATCGATATGTGGAGAAATCTCAGTTCGCAATTAGAAGCCACGGAAAAGGCAATGTTTAACATGAATTATAACCGCTGTGCACTTTGACCGCTATTAAATATACATTTCACTTAGGAATACTTGCCACTTTTTTTGTCTTGCGATATAAAAGCATCTTTTGAAATTTTACTTAATTCAGGCGAAACTTAGCCAAAAATCTGTGACATTCTGTTGACTACAACTTCTTAATTAGGCAAAAAACCAATAAACCAACCACACCGGACAGACAGAGGAGATATAAATACATACGCATACTGTTTTTGTGCTTCATTAATGCTAATGACAGTGAGCATTGGAATTTATTGTTATTAAACCAATCCTGGGGCAGTATTTAACATGAACTTTTAACATAACCCCAAAAAAGCAATATTTAGCATGAACTATAACCACTGTGCACTGTAACCACTATTTTTTTCCAGAGATTATAAATACATAGGCCTGTTAAATCAATTATTCTCGATCCCTTCCAGATGCCACGGTATACATCGCTAATGATACATTCATCAAATTGGCAAGCGCGATTAATGGCAAAAATCGAGCTCGAAATCGATATTGTTGTTAACAAACTGTCCGAACAATGGAAAGAAATTGAAGAAGCAGCCGATATGCTAAACTACTTTGTTACAGTTGATTGGCAGTCTCAAAGGACTATACTATCGTCTTGTCTTCGAGAAGATCTTCAGCACCTTCTATCATATCTTATGATGGAGGTAATGAAGTGGTTTGGAATGCACGATACAATGACTTATCCGACAGTTATTACGCCCATGAAACCAAATGTTAGAGTGGAAAAAATCATTGCACGCTGCAAGCGAAGTTTACAAGCTGTCGCAGACAATGCATTCACGAAATCAACTTGATATCTTGCTTTTGTATAGCTTCACTTCTGGAATAAATAATGAAGAGCTTCCTGCTCGAAGTAGACTCGAGATAATGAACGAGAAAACTTACACTTCATAATTTACAATCGACTCATTAATTTTTTTATATAATCGCTTCCTTGCAAGCAGTTCTATTATCATATCTTATGCAAGCCATGAGATATACATACAGAGCACTGATCAAAAATGTATTTGCGCATTTCTATAATTCATTTCAGTTCATAAGTAAAGCCACAGCTTCATGTTTGCATAAATTAATTTACAATTTCATTATTGAATAAAACTAGAATTAGATATCACCAAATACTAATCCAAAATCTGTGAAGTCTTCTTCAGAACGTTCTTTCCTTCTTGGAATGGGAGGTAGTGAACGGAGATGGACTGGTCTTCTGTGCTGCTCACCAACTGAAGTCTGAAATATACTGAAATATAGTCCGACAAAAAAGCATATAGAAAAGAGCAAAAATTGGAATTAAAACTACGGCACCTTAACCTAATAATTCTTCAACATTTCATCCTATTCGAAACAGAAAAAATGGTTTTTGGATTAGTTCCTTAAATCTTTATTTCCTCTATTCCTCAAATGAATCGTTGATGCTTTGATATAAAGACCAATAAAAATTAATTTGAAAATCGGTGAAGATATTTTGGAAATGATTAATTTAAGTGACAAAAATAACATGGCCAGAGGCGGTAGGCCGGATCAAACTAACTAACAACCAACTTAAAGCCGATGAAATCTTTCCGCAAAAATTGTAAAAGACTAACCGCTATCACAGTTCGTAGCAATTTTTTCATAGATTCTCTTTTCATTTTTTCATTTCCAAAGTCTTTGTTACTCTTCATAGATTCAATCCTTCGGTCTAACCTTTCTACGTCTTCTACAGAACACCCCGGCACTTGCTGCAATAGCTGAGATAGTCTGGAGAACCGTTCTCTCTGCAAAAACTGTTTTTAGTTTTCGAAATTTATCAAATAATAATACGACTTTCGTGAGTAACTGGTATAAATAACGTAGAGTGACAACTTATAAAATCAAAATGCAGTCCACACAAGAAAGAAATTTTAAAATGAATATTATATATGAAAATTAATTGATTTCCTTTTCGCACTTCCCTTCTCTACTAAATACTCTGGATAAATCGAAAGCTTAAAGAATTA
>UPTC01002159.1:0-10174 GCA_900537255.1 Acanthocheilonema viteae | reverse complement strand
TTATCAAATGAATAATCATTTTAATATGGTACCAAATTTCACATATAATAAGCCTACAGGTATAATATACATATTAGGGGAGTATGCTAAAACTTGATATGCTCAAAAAAATGCTAAATTTTAATTTGTAATGATTTTGCTTTCTATTATTTGCATTGCTATTGATATTGCAAATGCTGTTTAGATCATCAATATTTGCTATTTATTAATTAATGTTTGCCATCCTTCGATATCTATTTAACTTTAAATTTTAAATTGCTCAACGTTTGTCTCGTTTTATCCCAAAATTGAATAGAGCGAGATAGATTGCTATTACGTACGCGATTTCATTTCTCACTCCATTCATTTTACCGTTACCTAATGCAATCTCTCTCCTCCTTTCTCTGATTGTCTCGCTAGCATCCACTGTCTTATTTTTTCATTCAGTTCTCTTTCTTAGAAACGATTTCCGTGTGATTTCTTTCACGTATCACGTTACCCAACTATTCTTTCTCATAAATTTACGTTACGTATACCTTTATCAGTTCATTCACTCGTTTGTTCATTCAATCATTCATTCATTTATTCATTCACCTATTCATTTATCTATTTATTTAATTAATTAGTTAATTAATTTACTCGTTCATTTCACTCATTCATTTAATTCATTGATTCATTCATTTATTTCACTTATTCATTTATTCGTTTATTTTTAAATTGATTAATTACTTGATTGATTCATTCCTTTGCTCCATTCATTCATTCATTCATTGATTCGCTCATTTATTCATCTGTTTAATTAATTCATTTATCTATGATATCACTTAATGGAACTTTTTAGGTATTTTTAATTAGATTTTAACATTTATAGCATTTTTTAAATTTGATCAAAAGAAAAACATTAACATTTACGGTATCATTCTTTATAAGAAAAGTATGCTTGACCTATTCATATGACACATCTATTCTTATTAATTAATTTGTTGCTGTGATATGACAAATAATAATTAGCAGCAAATGAAAGCTGAAGTTTATTCTTATCACCAATTATAAATGCATAATCAAAAGTATTATATTCTTCACTTTTCTTCTCACAAAAAAAGCGATTTCATCAATTATTATTTCTTAGAAAAATTTCTCAAAAATATGGAAGAAGAGAGTTTGTCGAGGAAATAATTGTAACACATCAAAAATTTACTGTAATAAAATTTTTTTGCACACATTATTATTCAAAACTATGCAAAAAGAAAAATATGTAAAAACAAGCTGAAAAAAAAATCTTTTTAAATCAACTGAAAAAGAAATTTTATTTGGAAATCCATTTACTTTAGAGAAAAACACATTTCCGAACGAATGAAAATGACATTTTAAAAAATCAAATAACTGATTTCTTGTGGTGCCATGAAATGAAAAAAAGCGCAATGATATCACTTAAATTTCAGAACCAATAAGAGAAGTGATAAAAAAATAAATTAAACATTTTAAAATAAAATTAATAAGCATACTGTAGCTGTATATTTCAACACAATTTACCAGAACAGTTTAGTACATTTTAAATGGTAATATATCTTACTTATTTAAGATAAAAATGAATTTCTGAAGGTGTGAAATTTTATTCAATCGGCAAAAGTGTGAACAATAAAGAAAGTATGTGCGCTTTACTTGGTAGGAATAATCTTTCTCCCTCCTTCCCTTCTTCCCTCCCTCCCTCCATCTCTCTCTGTCTCTCTTTCTCTCTCTCTCTGTCAAAAAAGAGCATTTGAATGCTATTTTTTAATTATGAATTCTTAAAATTTTCAAGAAATAATTATAAATGTAAGAAATAAAAAAGCTCATATTTTGCTACGTTGGAGATTTTTTCTTCCCTTCAAGTTTGCATTAATTGTTGTTTTGAAGAAAGTTAATTGTTGCTAATTTAGCATAAGTAAAACTATTGAAAACTTAACTTTCATTAAATTTACAAGAATGAATTACCGTGCATTTTGTAATTTGGAAATCTACACTACAATGTAGAAGATAAGCAGGTTTTTTTTTCCATTAAGTGGGAGATTAATTATTAATTTATGCTAAATATTACGCTCAGATTAATCCCTAAGCAACAAATCAACCGGAAATCAAATTTAAATCTCAAATTAATTTCGTGTAATTTATTTCCAACTTATCCTTATGCATTCATCTGTAGTTGCTTCTCTACGCATACTAATTTCAATTTGTCATCAATCTGTGAAACACTCCTCGTTAACGTTATATTTCGTTAAGCTTCTGAAAACTTATTCCTTCAAAAAAAAAAATTTTTTTTTTCATAAAATTTTAAATTCTTAACCGGTGCTGCAATTCTTTGCTGTGATAATAGAAATGTAAGCTGATGTTGTGAGAGGAATTTCCAAAAATTTCACTTTTATCATATAAATACAGGTAATGGAATCCTTTTATATCTCTTCAATGAGCTCACTAAAATTCCGAAAATGTTATAAAACAATTCAGTCTGTTACACTTTTTTATGCTGCTTCATCCGGCAACCAAATTCCAAACTAAATTTTAGCAATATTTTGCAAAAATTCCAAAACAGTACAATCGATTTAGCTAATATACTTTTGTTTCTGCAATTTCGATTCTATGAAATATATTGAAATGTCGCAAAATTCATTTCATTCACATAATCTGTTTATCTTGTGTGATATCGTTCAGATTAATATTTTGCAAGATGCCAATTGCTTCAGTCAATTTGCTTACATCTTTTTCATTTCATTGTATTTTTTTTTAGGAAACAAGAAAGTATTATTCAATTAATTATTTACAGACAATGGCAACTTCTATTACTACATTGGCTGAAGAAATGCCTTTGGCACATGTGGTTGATAGTAAATTTACGGATAAAATTTGCGCTCAATGTATGATACCAGTATGGGAAAGGTAATTTTAGCTTATTTTTAAGTGTGATTAGACAATTTACTCTCCTCCTCCTCTGTTCCCACCTCCTTACAAAAATAGGAATTGGCATCTCTCAATAACGATATTCCATTATTTAACTCTTATCTTTCTGATTGTATTTTTTTCCAGAATGGAGGATATCTTTAGCTTTGTGATTGTATAAATATAGATTAAAAGTTGTGGTGAATAACAAATGCTTTACCTCTGTTTTGTTTTGCTGGGATATACGAAAGAGACTCTTCTCTAATTTTCGCTATCAGTTAGGATAGCTTAATAGAGACTTAGAAACTGAACTTTTAATCTTCGAAATGACCTAATGCAGCGTCATGTTATTCTTACGTATCAATTACTGAATTCTAACGTTTGAGTTGAAATACATACACACTTTGAAAGAGAGAGAAAGAGAGGGGAAGTTGATGCACTAAGAGATTAACCGAAAAAGACAGATAAAAAGATTGAGAAGGTTGAATGTAGCTACAACATGGTTTCAAACTTAACTTCATTTTGCAGCTAATTTGAGTCTGCTTCTTTTGGAAGTTGAACTCTGATTAAATTATAAATTGGTAGATTTATAAGATCAGGTTGGAAAATTTAATGTATTTAATTGATATTTACACTGTTATCTCAGATTTGGATTTAAAAATTTTTAATTTCAGACCGAACTTTATACAGCATGAGAAATATTTTAGATAGCCAATAGCAGTTAAAGATTGTAAAAAATAGTCATACTAGTATTTACTTAGTCATAATGGAAAAATACACATACTGGTTGATTATATATTTTCTTTTTCCTTTCTTGTTTGCAATTTGTGTTGTTTAAAATTTTCCATTTTAGAGACATTGAAGGAAAACTAAGTCGTTGTGCTCGCTGTAAATTTACTCATTATTGTAGTATGAAATGTCAAAAGAAGGATTGGCTTATTCATAAGGTTTACCTCATTCTTACTGAATTCACTTGTCAGCAAAAACTTAATTTTGTCTAATCCCCATCGATCACAAAAATTATAACAGATGGCTTACTTATGTGGTCGGCTTTGGATGGAAGTAATAAGTATGGAATACTTGAAGTTTATACTATTAATGTGGCGTCTTAAAATCATTGAGTAGAATTTATTGAACTTCTTTTACAAAATTTCGTTCGCCGAAGAACCGAGACTTAGCTATTATGGGGAAAAAGTTCATTATTTTTTCTTTAACTATAAGAATTAATTTGGGATCTATAAATGAGCATTATAGTTATCCAGACAAAAGTTCTAGTGAAATGTGTGGAACCTATAATACCCGAGTTGTAAATTTAATCTATGTGAAAATTATAAATTTTGTATTACAAGTCTATTTTTTAGAGTCTCCATCACTGTTCCTGAAATGAATATGACCTGCTATTGCAATGTTCATTTGATTTATAATTTATTTCTTCCAGATAGAATGCTCATATTTGTTACGTGTGGCGCCACGTATTCCCGAATCAATGCCTCGATTAATAGGTCGGATAATTACGACATTAAAACATTGTGGTGATAAAAATCGTGCTTTTAATGGACGTAATTTTGCTTCCTTAAAAAGTCGTAAGTTTCAATCCTTTTCTAGTTAACGAGCTGAATTTTGTGCATTTTAGAATGAGGCGCATTCGAGATAACTTCTGAAATAATTAATTTTGAAGCATCAATTCATGACATTGTTAGGATATTTCATTGATGAGCATGCAAGCACTTAATATCTTTAGATGTTGTTGATATCGAGAAAGATGAGGAAAAAAGGAATGGATTTATATCCATTGCATATGTCATCAAAGATTACCTTCCGTTAGGTGAGATGCCATCCAGCAGTGAAATATTCGATATTTTTTGTAAGGTAAGCTTTTCAATTTATTTTATTTCTTTTTATTAATTATTGTAGATTTTTTTGTGTTTTATTAATTATTATAGATTTTGATTAACGCATTGGTAATCACAGATTCCTGTTTGAATAGAATTGGTCTTGCTGTTTATCTAGGGTTAGTTATTTCTTTTTTTTAAAATATAACTGAAGATGAAGCTTTCAATGTTAAAAGTTCTTGTATCCTTACTATTTACATAGTTCTAAGAGTTCAAATTTACTAGCTTGCATATCGTTTTTGTTTTTTTTTTGATTTTGAAAATATCTTTTGGATTGAAAATTTTCGCAGATCAATCATGAACTGACTGTGTTGCTTTGCTAGTTTTTTTACTGAACTCCGTTGTAAACCAGTATTATCATTTCCATTTTATTTTATAACTCAAACTTTTTTGAGTTCAGTATGCTAACGTTTGACGTTATTTTTCTTTTCAGACTTTCAGCTTTGGATCACAGTTGTAAACCAGACGCATTTATTATTTTCAGCGGTACGAAAGCAATCTTGAGATCCTTGAATAAAAATATAACGGAGTACAGCGATGACGTTTGTTATTTTTTAGAATATAACCTTTAATGTTATGCTGTATAACAGTATATACTTAATCTCGTATACTTCAAACCTGAAAAAAATTATTAAGAAAGTTCATTTTTTCCTAATCAGGTTTTGTTTGGATTTTAAATCTTGTAATTTATTGTTAATGTACTCAGTACTATAATATCGGAAAATAAATTACAGTTGCGCATTCCGTACTGTGACTTGATGGATCTAAAGTCTACACGATGTGAAACTTTGCAAAATCAACACAATTTTGTATGCAATTGTGAAGTTTGTCAAGATTTTGGGATAGTAAGCTTTTCGTTTATTTATAATGTCTAATAAAAACCTGTAATAAATATTTCTTTGTTGACGAAATTAATTTGTTAATTATTATGAGTGTTTTTAGATTGTCTAACATTGATAATTTCATGATTTAACCGAACTTCAGGATCGACAGAAATGTTCTTTACGGTGTAGCAAATGCAAAGATGGCTTCTGTCCATATAGTGCTGAAGATGATCATACAGAAATACGATGTAAAGTTTGTGATGAAATATCCATTTTTAATATTGATCACTTGCAAAAACTACATCAACAACTGAAAGCTAGTGGTAGGTTTTTGTGAGACATGTGAAGAAACTGGTCATGGGCATTTAGAGTGCTTTCCATTTTAATTTTCGGTTAAATCTACTTCTGATCAGTAAAGATATTAAAGTTTATTTTCTTTAATCATTTTTTCCCTGTTATTTGTTCCGTTGTTTTAAGGATCAACAGAGAAGAGCCTAAATGAGCTAATAGATTCATATCACGAATTTGAAAAGGTTTTCTCACCATATAACGTTCCACTTTGTAAATTTGCCGAAAATATTATGATCTTAGCGCTGAATAATGAAAAATACGATAAAGCAGTCGAGTTTGCCGAAAAAACTCTCCTTTGTTACAGGTTCTTTGAGATTTTGAAGGAATTAAATTATTGAATTTTTTAATTTAACAGGATTTAATGAGAATTTTAAAAACAATTGCGGTTTAGAATTTCATTTTCTTTCCAACTTAATGAATGCCTTTTTCTTTTTAAACTTTACACGATGAATTTTATGTTTCAGGACATATTATCCAAAAGGTCATCCTTTGCCCTCAGTGCGCATGTTTGAATATGCTAAGTTGTTGATGCTACAACACAATCAGAACTCCCTTCCTATGTTGCGAAAGGTCTGCTATTTTTAGTTCAAGAACCTTTGTATCTAATGTTTAGCTTTGTTTAAGTCTGTTACATTTCTGATGGAAAGTTATGTTCCAGCAGTTTTATTCTTGATTTTTTACGCAGGTTGTGGCTTTTCAAGTTCATTTCTTGTATCATCGTTTGACATCTGCGGATTGGAATTCAGTAGTTATTATGCAAATTTCTTTACCAATTTATGATCCCTGCCTCCTTTCTCTTTCAAAAAGATAGTAAAAGCTCATTAAATCATTTTTTAGATTTTCGATAAGTTCTAAATATTTCTATGTTGTTACGCTGTTTAAAAATTATGTTCTTTTCTAATTTTTCATATGTTATTTGGTCTCCACTGAATACTAATTGATTTATGATTTAATTTTTGCAAATTTGCAAGATTTTCAGGCTTTTAAAATGATATGCGAAAGCTACGGTTCTGATACTAGTTTTGCATTTCATACTGCCAGATTATTAAATGACTTGGAAAAAAGTATAACTGCTGCTTCGCCGTAACGATTTAATTGACGGTTATTGATGTATTTCAATTCTTTTATTGTGTTAATTGTTTTCAACCGATAAACTTCTTTCTGTGAGTTGTAAATAATGTTTTTTTCTGAAGTTTTATTTTCAATCCAGGTAGCTATTAATTAATCAACTAGTAGTAGATGTTTTGTTTTCTAATTGACAGGAACATATATTGATGAGAAATTATAAGTTTTTCAAATGGGTGATAAGCTTGAAAAACTGGAATTTCTTATCGGAGTATAAAGTGCGATCAGACGGTTGATGTTTGTATTTTGAGGAATTTTAAATAAGAATTTTCTCATTTATTGTTTCTATTTTCAATTGCGCATGTTTCTATTTAAATCTTTACTTACCTGAGAATTTGCGATGAAAATGTCTGCTGCATTCAGCATGAACAAACATGAAAATACAGATAGACATGTGAAATGTTTAAAAAGGATGAAAGAGAGAGAAGGAAATTGTCACAAGCAACTTACTTCAGTTAAGGAGAACTATGTGACAAAGATGAAGTTGATTGGCTAAACCAAACATTTTAAATTCTTCTTTCCTACTCATAATACCCTCAATACGAAAGGATCATTTCACTGAGATTATTCAAAATTTCCTGAATGAACTACAATAAAAAAAATTGAAATTCAGCATTAAAAGTATTGGATTTAAAAAACTGGCAAATTTTAAATTTTAAAATTTGCTCAATTTTATTTTGTTTTGATTGAATTATTTTTGAAATCAAAGGAAAAAATAGTTACAACTTCAAAAAAAAGGAAACAGGAAAAAAAAACCACTTATTAAAGTTAATGCACTAGTTTATTAAAATTTTTTAAATTTATATACCTTCTTATTTTCCACTTTACATTCATTTTTTTCATAAAATCGAAAGCTAACGGTTGGTGCAATATTTGACGATACCTAAAGATTTATAACCTAGAAGTAAACTTCTTTTTGTTAATTTCATCAAATGAAATTATATATGTATCGGTAATATTTTCCCGAGAAAAGTATTAAATGAATTTTGTGGAGATCCAATTTACGGAAGATATGCGATCTTGGACAGATCAAATCAGGCAAAAGATAGAGGAGAGAAATGAGTGATGAAAGGGTATGTTTACAGAAATTTTGGATTGTGAAAGAGATGCTGGTCTTTTTATATTTACTCATTCGCGCATACAATTCAACTCAAACAATTTCATTTACAGAGCTTTCTTTACCCACTATTGGTTATAAAAGTGTTCTGGTGTAAATAACAATCCTGACAATATTCCTATTAATAATTCATATATGAATGAATACTTATTATCATTCTGTTAATATTAATATAATTCTTTTCTTCAATTATCCATTTGGCTATTTATATTTAATAGAAATCAATCAACAATAAACTAATAATTATAACTGATGCATTCCTTCTGGCATGTATTCTTTAGCAACAAATTATTCAGTTACCTTTAAGTCTATATTTTTCTTCTATTTATTGTACACGTATTGTTTTGTTTCACTTAAAACATCATTTTTTTTTTTTTTTACGTTATGCATATCATAATCGAATAACTGAAATTTGCATTTTATTCAATATTTTGATTACAAAGAAAAAAATTTTCTTAAAGATTTCAAATGTTTCGTGGTTACAACGAGGCACATCTTAAGCAATAATTACAAGTTGATAACAGTAATAGTTAATTAAAATTAGCTATGGGAAGTTAGAAAATTAATAAATTGATTGCAGCAAATTATCAATCAATCGATAATTAATGGTATTAAATCAGTTAATCAACCAGTCAATTACTGACAGCTTGTTAAAACGAATTGTCAATTTGATGTATTAAAATAATAGTGATTCCCACAGTTGAAGATACGGCATATAAAATGTACGCATTCATTTGTTTTATAATTAATTGGTTAATATCTCTAAAGGATAACTAGTTAATAGCTTCAAAAAATAATCCAATAATCAGTAATTTCAATTCTCTCATTTTTCGCAAAACAAAATATTCAATAACAATCATTTATTACTAAATATCCTCACATAAATATAATATAAAGTATTTAAAACAATTCTCGAAAAAAAAAGTCGTTCTAATTTCAATTTTTCAACTTTTAAAGTTTAAGATAACAGCTAAAGTTCAATTTTCTACTTGTTTCAACTCATATTTTACATATAAAACAAGTTACATCAAATATGATCGTTAATCAATTTATGCTTTTTCTTTGTTTTTATTTTGAACGACTTTTGAGGAATGTAAATGACAGCAAATATGGCTCAGAAATCAGTAGATAACAGCTGTAATAAAGTACTTATCAATTTTCTTATTGACGATGAATAGAATTCGATCAGTGTACTGTGAAAAATTAACAAACTTGGACGATATATGGAAGACTTAGAAAAAAAAATTAAATTAAAACAAAACAAAAATCTAACGAAATATGTGGAATTGATTACTGCTATTTATCAACAAGAAATCTCATATTTAAATTTTTAATTATTAAATGGATCATTATATTATTTTTCATTTTTATTCATTTAATATTGTTGCTAATTACATCATTCGTGCAAAAAGTACATTTTTTTGACTTAAATTCATTCAAACAAAACTGAATTAAAAAAAGTTTTTTTTCTCCTGCATAGCCAATCCTTACTTAAATTTCTGTTTTAAATTATTACCAAATTGTAATACTTGTGTTATAACAACAATAATTAATAATGACTTGATTTTCTCTATTTTTCATAACATCAAGAAATGGAAGCAGATATAATTTTCTATTTTTTTTATTTTTGACTTGAAGTCTCCCAGCTTTTTTCCATGACTAACAATAGCAGCTAATAGGAAAATAAAAATTTATTCTGAATTGAAAAAATATAGGAAAATTTTTGCTTTATTTGTTTGTTATCGCAGTTGCTTTACTTATAGCAGCTGCGACAACAAACAAATAAAGTGAAAACAAAAAAAGCTTTATTTTCCTTTAATTGCTACGTTTTATTTTCCATTGCAACAAAATAATTTTTTTCAAGTAATTGCTGTTTTTTATCACTTCGTGAAATTTTCGTGTTAAGCTACCTTACTATTATTATTATTATTGTTATTATCATTATTTAAATTATTATCGCTATTCGATGCTAA
>UPTC01002156.1:0-10193 GCA_900537255.1 Acanthocheilonema viteae | reverse complement strand
ATATATATTATCCAGACTCTCCATTATTCGGAAATTCTGGTTTTATACCCGTAGCACATTAAAAAACTCAAATATTGAAATACATTTAAGTAAGGAACTGTTTTTTAACATGGAGAAGAGTGATAAGGAAATCCTGATACATTCAAGATGGATTTCAAGTATTCCGGCAACATTTTGAAGGTCTACAAGACGAGTGAAAAAGTAAAAACAGAAAATGCATGACAATAGATAAACAAAGTCATCTATTATGAACAATACTACCAGCCTTTTAGAAACAACAGATGACTCTCCCGCCCCTTCTACTTTTCTTCTTCCCGAATATTTGCTGCCGAAAACTTTGACTGGATCTTTACGTCTTGATATAATGGAACTACCCTTACATTTTTGCCATTTTTACAGTAAATAACTACTTCAACTGCAATAAAAAAAGAATTATACGAAGCGCCAGCAATTTACTAAGTTAAAGTATGTGTCGCAAAACAATAAGAAAGGAATTCTAAACATTAAAGTAAATAAATTCTGCTTCCGCAAACGCAAATAAAATCAAAAATAATCAATACAAAACATATTGGTCCAGGACAAACAGCGAAAAAGACATAATCTAGCTTACAACAAACTCGGTTTTAGTCTGCCCTCCAGGAAAATGTAAGCTATTGGGATATCTGCTGCACAAAACCATGCCTTGACAATACGCCTTCGGTACGGCAAAATAAACTAATGTCTTGATGAATTTTTTTTATCATTTCTTTGGTGTTTTACTTTCATGAATGATCTTAAGGTCTCTATTAGCTTTGGTCAAATCAAACAATGAGAATTTCGGGAGCTGATAGGAATCAATCAGGTATCATATAAATACAATAATGCTCCCTAAAGCTTATTATTTAGACAAGCATTTGAGAAATAACTAAACTTAATATGAATTTTCTGACCTGGTAAAGAGGTACCGCGGCTGACAGCTTAAGAAAGGAAATGGAACTAATTGTAAAAACCATACAGCTTGAATCATCAAGTTAAACAGAGATCAGTGTAAGAAGGCAAAAGTGAGAGTAGCGGTTATGAGCTCAAAGTCAAAGAACACTACGCTCCCAAACGGTAAGGAAATGATAACAGAGGTACAAACTATTGCACGAAATTTTATCCCGATAGATTTACAAAGATACGTAAGATGCACGATGAGGTTTTTTGAAACTCGCAGTAGGATAATGGAGCAGAGAGTAACATCGTGAAAGAAGAAGTTACTATATATATGCCAGAAAATTAATAAAGATGGTCCAAGCAGTCCACATAATTCCGTATAAAACTGAACATATAGTCATACTCCAGTAAGAGAAGATGGGCGAATTCAACGCATAACATTAACAAAATCATAAAAAGAGTGAAACCGAGGGTGAACCAGGAGTTGTAAAAACACTGTGCGCAGTTAAATCATATCATTGATGGCATTAACTATTGCATTATGACTACAAATACTCAATCACTTGATAAGAATTAATAATTTATTACTGACTCCAAAAATATTCAAAAAAAGTTTCCCTGAATTAATTATGCAATTTTGAAAGGAAAAGTGACAAATAAACAAGACAAGTAAAATGAGATAAACATGAATGTCTGTGAGATATGTACACGAAAGGCTGAATTTGCAAGGTTAAGAAAAGCTGTCAAAAATTTTTCCTGAGAACACGAGTATAGAGATAGAATAGATACTAATGAACTGCAACTATCAGCAGTAATCTAGTATTAAATTTATTTTCGGAATAAATTACAAGGCTTCCAAGTTAAATGAAACTGAGAGGTATTATGGTCAATGTTGGACATTGTCTAACTAGAAATTAAAGCGAAATTTCACCAGGTGCCATAAACCAAAGCATTACAGCATGTAAATAAATTCCAGAACTCAATAAGTGCACCAAGCTATAGCTGGCAAATCATAGTATTTGTTTCAGCTCAGCATCAATATCCGAATTTGAAGCTAAATAATTTACAGTAGCTTCCCACTTATTCATAAGTATTGACTATTGAAACAGCTATTATAATATAAATGACACAAAAAATAAATCGATTTAACACCTCGTCAAAAAGTTAGGAAGCAAAAGGCACTAAATATGAGTGTACGTTTCTTTGAAAGCACATAAGAAAACGGTAAAAATGAGATACAGAAAATGGGAGAAGTCAGCGAAATTTCTGAAATTAAAATTTGGTTGCAAATCCACCGAAGAGGTTTATAAAACAATATATATAATTGTAAGTAAGGACAAATTGCGAAACTATCAGAGATGTTTTTTTCTAAACCCAAAAAATAAAATCGAAATGGAAATTATGGAGCGTTCCGAGGCACTATCCTTTTCACTTATATTACTATTTCGTGCTTTAAACACACGCTGACTCAAGAAACTTTACTCGATCAATTCATCTCTGAGTAGTGGTTAGTAAAGTTATAGCACAGTATACTAGTCTGATGAATTGAAATATATTTTAAAAACAGATTACCACAAGCCAAATCGATGACAATGAAGATTATTATTTCTATTAAGACCAGAAGTTTGCAAAGCCGACAGGATACATTTTGTTATTGGAGTATACAATAGAAAAACAACGAGATTTTGCAATTACCAGGACTTTCCATTTACTCTGTTCCGCCCAGTAAACCCCTGAAGTGTATAATCGACTGAGCTTCAATAACCTAAAAAAAAGTATTAAAAATGAGACAATCAGGTATAAATTTGTTTCGAACAACAAAAAAAAATATATGAGTCAAAGCTGCAACAAACCTCATTTCTATAAATGACATTTTCGGCCATGCGATCACGAATTCGAGTCAGTAGCCTACCCAACAAATTCAAACCTCTCCACCGCTGCGGATCACAAGCGTCTGGTTCGTCCATCCCCAATCCAATACCCCATCGTTGATCTCGGGGATTACATTCAACCAAAACTGTGTACATTGTACGAAACAGTGCTTTTCGAAGATCTTTATTCTGCTCATACTGAAATGGCAATAATATCATTGAACATTGATCTGCAGTGGCAAATCAAATTAAATTCTACATAACAAAGAGTTTTTAAACGCATCATCATAAATTTAAAATTTAACTATTCAAATCTGAGGTTTTGTGCGTTACATCATGTAACAAAATCTTAGTTAGACCTTTGTAGAAGTGATCCCAGTAAATCACACTGCACATACGGAGAATTAACCAGTGGAAGCAGTTGAGATAAATAAAAATTAAATGCGAAATAAAATTATATTTGCCTTTCTTTGATTGGCAATGGCCATGACTTGTGTCGAAAATCTATCCCAAACTGGCTGGCTAAAATTTTTTACTTTTGTGCCTAGCATTTTCATTTGCTTTGGATCACGACTTGCCATTATCGCCATCGCTGTATCTTCATCTTTGAACAATTCTGAAATTCATACTTCGCGAAAAAAAAAAAAACATTCCATGAAATGTATGAACTCAATTTCATTGCACCTAGTAGACAAATCGATTAACGGTCATAAAATCTAACGGATTAGAATCGATAAAAAGAAGAAATATAAAAGCATAAAAGTCGATTGGTGGAAAACACAAGAAGTCGTGAAAATTCCGAAGGAAAAAATTCCAATCGTATCCCGCATTTTCAATATCTAACATCAGCAACCGGCACATTTATTGAAAAGTACGAAAGAGAAACAATCAGGTGAGTGAAAATGCAAATTAAAATCAAAGTTATTACTTAACACTTCATTATTGTATTCCTGAATAAATATGTGATATAAGGAGCATAAAACGGTATTTTTATTTAAATGATAAAGAACTTACTAGCTTTCCAATACATGTAGTATTGTTCTGTGCAAACAAAATTCATTCCATCAATGCACAATCGTTCACACAAATAATGATTACTGAAGACGTATTTATTAGTGAAAAACAATGTCAGTGGCACATTACGAGGTGACAATCGAACTGGAGCTACTAAAGGCTGCAAATAATAGAGAGTGCCATAATGTTGAAGGAAAATCTGGAAATGTATTTTTTCTGAACTCAGGTGAATTTCTAGGCATAGACCCCCTGAATAAAAGATTATTCAAATACGAGTGATATATATATATATATACTTTTCTATCTCATTCAAATTTTGAAAAGATTGTGAAGCTTTAGTAGTATCTGCTTCGACACACTGTTGCAATAAATTCCATAACTTTCCAATGTCCACTTGTTTTTTTTTTCCCCGATAGATGAATAACGACAGAATATTTTGCAATCGATTTTGAAAACATAAATTTTCGGCAAAAGATACCATGGTCAGTAAAAAAACATTTGAAATAACAGGAAGATGAAAAGGAAAGTCACCAACACACAGTGTGCTTGATATTCCATTTTGGTCAGGCTATATCGCTAATAAACAGCAAAATGGAGAGAATTTGGGTTGCAATGAAAATAAAAAGCCTAGCATTTCAGTCCTTAATTAGCAATATGTTCATCAACCACACAGGACAACTATAATTAGCATATTAACAGAACATCAGGGTAGCAGAAACTGAAAGACAGACCATTCTTGGACGAGTAAGTGAGCATTCCGCTTTCTGTTCCATATTTCTTAAAGAAGAATTACAGGTGCCGCTATGGTGATAAGACGACCGCTGTTTTGGCGAACAGCAACAGAACTGTAATGCACTTTTGTGTTGTTGAGTTGCTGTTGGCCAGCGGTACTGACAAGCAAAGTCTACCAAATCGTTAGTCAGCGAAGCAAATTCCGCAGGCACATCACTTTCAGATGCAAAGCTAAAATGCATTGTTTTTGAAACATTTTATAAGCAATAAAACATTTCCATCTCGTTTGAATAATAAAATAAGATATGACTAAAAGTATTAAGGGTCATTCTTATATTTTAAATATTTCTGAATACTGTAACACACAGGTAATCAATATAAGAAAATTAGAACTGAAATGTTATTACGAATGTGATAGCAAACCCTAACCTCAAGTGCTGCCGTTCAATATAAGATGGCATTTCTTGTGCAAAAGCAGGCAATGTGCTACTTGAATTGTCGAAAAAACCACCGGTATAATCAATATCTGCACCGATCTCAAGCTCAGAATAATTACTGAAGTTACCATTATAATTATTACCACTGTTACCTTTTAAATTAATATTACACTGATAGTTATTGCTTGTCGTATTTGAAGTGCAGCTAGCAATAGGAGTTGTGTCACTACTACACACTCCTGGTAATGTTGACCAATGGTGCTGTCCACTGCTCAGAGATCTCGGTTCATTATTCATAATCGGGTTATTGAGGAACACTGCATGTAAAAGATTCAAGAGGTCTGTAGTGGTGCTAGCAGCTGAACATGAAGGAATAACTGTATTTACTGATGACCGGTTACTGGGTACCACAGGTGCAGCTGAAGGCCAGTATGACTGCTGCGGGCAAAAATTAGATGTTGTACTGTAGCATCTTGATTGTGATGGTAAAATACCACGATTGCTGGGTATCATTATCCAAGTTATACTTAGAGAGTGATCACACCGGTCCTGAAAATTAATCTGTAAAATTAAATCGTGACAAATATTGTACAGCTACTAAATTCCTCTCTACGCTCAAACCCGCAGTAAACGATAAAATCGCACAAGTATAACGAGTTAGATTGTAATACATTGCGATATTAAAGAACTAGAAACACAAAAATGATAGCACATCAAAAAGGTTTCATGCAAAAGACCTGTCACGAACAAATTTTATCTCAAAAAAATACGCGCAAGTACGATGTGCACACCGGCTCTTCATGGCTGAGGAACTATGATTCATAAATCCAGTTCAACTCCGAAAAAATATTTATCAAAATTTGACAAAGAACAGTTTTTACAAAGAAGAGCAATAATTTAATATAATTAAAACTGAAGGGTAAAGTACCATTGCACTAAAACAATAGCAATTGTACTCCCCTCTAACTTTAATTCTCACATTAGATAATTTTGTTGAAGTTTATCACAATAATTTGAATTAATTAACTAAAGTGGATAATTTTAATATCGATGAATGTTTAAACGATAGAGTAAAGAGTCAAGAGATGAAAAAAATTAAAGAATGATACACTCAGAAAAAACGGTAATAATAACGAAAGAAAGCCAATTTAATTGATTTCTCATGAAATAATAGGCACTGGTGAAAAATCTACTGTATAGTTAAGAAAAATCTTGGATTGCTATGATATTTCTGAACAACATGTAAATTGGGAGTGTTGGCAGTTGAGTTTAGACAGTTGAGTTTAAATTCTCTATCCCACTGTTCTCGTTTACAAATATCAATAGTCTTTTCCTAAAAAATGACATTAAAATTTATTTTTCATTAACAGCACATGTTACTAACACTAGTTCTACAACAACGTTAACAAAAAAGGTAAGAAAGGTTTACCAGAAAACTGAGGTTATATGCGAGACAGCAACCTGCACACAATTATTGAGTGCACTGATGTACTTCTGTAGCTTGGCATGGATATTTCTTGCGGAAAGTAGAATTCCTATTAACATCAAAAGCGGTCACGCGATGATATTAATGGAACTCATTGTGAATAAACTGAATTCCTTTCAATCCACTGCTACGTAACAACTTTTTTGCTCATGAAAATGAATCTTACTGGTTCTACAATTACATTACTTATCAAAGACCATTAAAAGCTCAAGATGAACAAATGAAAAATTCCTACATAAGCAGTTCAAACTTATTAATTACCTTTTATAAACTGCACAGCCAAATCAAATGTAGTTTCATCTACCATGACCTTCTACAAGCCATTCAACATAGTGACTGACGAAAAAAATTCCGAAAAGCGAGAAATGATGGTTCACAGATTAATGTTGTAAGTAACGGATGATTATAATTAAACGCATTGTAATACAAATCAATGTCACTCATCGAACATAACTGTTAAACGAATTTGAGAAATATTACCAGGCATGAATGAAATTATTATTATTACAACCATACAATACGGATATTACTCCAGCCTAATAGCTTTGTAGATAAGGATAAGGTTATTCCTACAGTAGGCTGCCATCCTGACGGGTTCTTATAACTTTCGTCTCGTTCATGTCGAGTACAATGAAAACGCTCTGTGTTAAACCTAGAGAACCTTAAAATATCATGGTTTACACAGCAATAAATTACATTCGAAATGTATATTGCATTTTGATATAAGAAAGCAAAGTCGTGAAAACAAGATACGACAGTCAGTAGCACTTGCCATCATGATGGTGTTGCTCATCACGAAATTAAGGTACAATTGCTTCCAGTTTGAATAAGATTCACAAACAAAATTAAGTCATATAATGATGACGCTAAAGTGGCAGATCCCGAAAATTATGGGCGATTGAAAGCAACTTTTCAGACAAACAAAAATAAACTAAAGATTAAAATGCGTGGTCCAGTCGTTCCAATACATATGTGCTATTGTAACAACTGTTCGAGGAACACATATTTACAACGAAAATACAAATGAATTCGAAAACCTGAACTTTTCAACCGAATCGTACTGCAACAACTTTTGGACATCTTCTTTGATGATTCTGGAGATAACTGATGGCAGTTACTAAAACACATAATGCATTGACCACCCATAATTGATAAGCGCAGATTTTGCGCACAAAAACACCCGTACACTTTTTTGAAAGATTCTTATCAATCATTTGCTCATCTCATAGGCAAATTTTCTGATAAAAATCTGTAAAATTCATGCATGTACAAAGTGAACGCCAGCTGATGAGTCTTCACCGAAACAAAAGCCTAAATATATCAATTTCCAATCATTTACATGCGAGTGCAAATCACAACAAAATTAGAAGATGCCGCATTCTAAAAAAGGTATTGATCCTTTTTTTTATGGAGTTAGAATATAGTATTTATAAAAACAAATATGACTGCTTTGTCACCTTTCATTCCTTGCTATCTGAGATGCGCAAATTGCTGCAATCAGTTTTTTGGTCAATCAAAAACGAAGAAAGCCATTATCGTCATGATTAACAGCATAATTTATCGGTGTAAAAAGTCAGGGATTTGAAATTTTCATATCCTACATTAACTAAGTAAGGAAAAAAAAACATTTTTTGATGCCACCACTATCAAAACATGTTTCTATCGCTTCATATTTCCTTCAAATAATCTTTCGTCTGATGAACAACTAAACATCGAACACATGTCAGAGGTAGCAAAACAACCTGGTCTGAATCTAATTTTGCCAACAGATAAATTCCGCAACATCCCATGCACAAACCTGTCGATCAGAAACTTTACACACCAATACATGGAATTCATTCGAAATATAGACTTAGTGGAAAAGTACCATACCTAATCACGCATCTTCTCGGCCATACTAACACTACCCCCACCTCCTTCACCCTTCACTTCCCACACACTACTACCCATTTTGGCAAGCTTTCGCCAGTCGAAGCGTGCGTTTTGTGCAAACAACGGCTAGCCGCGAAATATCATACGGCATCTCCAGTGGAAATTTGTCAACAAGTTTGCTTGCTCGAGTTCGGTCGTGAGGCTGTCATTAATACTGGGTTGGCGGTATAGCTCGCTTCAGGTTTTTGCATTGAGAAGAGTGTTCAAATCCTTCTTGCAAATAGTACAAACGGACGGATTCGAATATGAAAAGAAGATGGAAGCAGTATGAAATGAAAGGAATAGTGTAATATACACGCAATACAATCCGCAATCAAAACCAAAAAGACCTGCACCAAATATAAAAAGATAATAATTTTTGAAAATGAAATTCAATTTTGATTCTTTGAGTTATTGATCCGCGAACTTTGGCATTTCAATCGTCGCCAGAGTGATTATGTAATGGGGTAAAGGGGTAAATTTGCATGTAAAGTTATGGTAAGCTAATTAAGATGGAATTGTAAAGAGAGCAGTTGAAAGCAATATGCATAATTTGTAATATCTTGGTACAAGACCGAATCCATAAGTCCAGTAACATGCATATTGATTTAAATAAGCGTTTCTAAGTAAGTGAAGCAAATGAATTTTATTTGTTCGACTAATTTGATGCACTTCGTTTTTAAGAAAACCATATTGTGTTTGCAGAACTAGCGCATTTAGTACACCGGAGATTCGTGATTGGCACAAGCTTAGGTTCCTGTTATGCTTGTTGACTTATTAATTGAATTACTGTCTCAAATGATAGTTTGTAGTTATGAATAAAAAATTGCTATGTTGTTGAAATTCTGTAATACTAATGAAAACCTTCATATAAGTTTTACAGAGCTTTCATATGTTCATCAGTTTCGCCTCTCTGTGTACTCACTTATTATATTGAACGTTTATTGAACTAAGTTGAAGTTTGTTAAGAACCTTTAGTTTTTCAGTATCATATAAATTAAAAAGAAGAAAGATTTTTATAATTGTTTGCTGTTATTTTTTTTACTAACATATGTTCTTAATAACATATGAGTTCAGTTTTTTGCTGGCGAAATCATTTCAAATTTAATATAGCGAAAGCATTACTGCCGTTAATACTGTCCAAGAATTACTATAATTGTGAATGCATCGTGCTACAAAGTGCGAGAAATGGCACAATTAGGTTGGCCTGTACTTTATTTAAATCTTTTTTTTAGATGGTATGAAAGTGAGCAATATCTATGCTTGATGAAGGTAGAGGAACATTTGTTACATCATTTTGTTTTCAAAAACATGGTAAAAAACACCATTTTCTTCTACTTCTTAAGACTATTCGCTGAAACAAACTTTGTTTTCAGTGATTGCTCGCTGAGGAGACTCATTTTCAGGGAGAATTTGTGTGGGAAGACAGCTATTCTCCATTTTTTCCCGACAATTCAGGTGAACTTTCACAAAATGATATGTTGATTCGCTGTGAAATGTTTGTTGATGGACGATTTAATCTATGTTTTCTCTGAAAGAGGCGGATATCTGCGACAACAGGTTGTGAAATTCGAGGGATGGGATGGAGGTGTGAGGGGGGTGGCAACTATTTTTGTGAAACTGCAATTCATACTCTTCCTTCAATCTTGTGTCATTGGAGCTCTGAGATTCGGTATATGAACATATCCTACCTCAGTTAGACAACTAGAGAATATCAGACAGAATTGAAGATAAGCTCGAAGTTTCACTTAGCGAGTTACAACTACACGTTAAATGGCGAGCCACCCAGATAAGTGCATCGAGGTGTTCATTGAGCTAACTGATCAA
>UPTC01002154.1:0-10201 GCA_900537255.1 Acanthocheilonema viteae | reverse complement strand
GTAATAATATCATTTTATAGTAATAATATCATTTTATAATAATAATATCATTTTATAGTAATAATATTTTATAGTAATAAGATCATTTTACAGTAATAATATCATTTTACAGTAGTAACATCTTTTTTATACTAATGATATTATTTTAGAGCAATAATATCATCTTATAGTGATAATATATAATAATATCATTTTATAGTAATAATATCATTTTACAGTAGTAATATCTTTTTTATAGTAATGATATCATTTTAGAGTAATAATATCATCTTATAGTGATAATATCACTTTATAGTAATAATATCATTTTTAACTTTTTTTTGATCAATTTCAACTTTTATCACCTTTATCAACTTCAAATTTTGTTTTTTCTTCTTTTTTTTTTTTGTTTTTATTTTTTAATTCAAATTATGATCCATTCGTTTCATCCATGTAGCGTATTTCGTTGGGATGTTGCACAACATGAAAATACGCATCCTTCGTATATTCATAATCAAATATGATGTGAATGCGGTACGATACGGCTTGTATGTTTTTTTTTTTTCTTTTTTTTGAGTACAATTTACCAGTAGTTAAATTGTCTTTGAATTTTGAAAGTTTTTTCAAAGATTTTTTACAATTTAGATTTTAATAAGAACCGGATGAAATATTTATTAATAGTAGTAGTATTTAAATTTAGTAGATAATTATGGAAGTGTAAAAGTTACTCTAATGCTTTTTTGTATTGCATTTTATCTCTTATAATACTAATTACTATTAGTAAATATTTCATTTGATCCTTATTGAAAAGTCTAAAATCATTTAGTTTTTCCGTATCCATATTTTTATGCCTACTCGATATTTCCATTTGCATATTTCATTCACATTTTTTTTTTCCCATTTTCCTCGTCAAAATTAGATTTAAATTGTACTTTTTTTTTTCTTATTTATTTCTAGAAAATTAGGATTATATTGACAAAATCAGCATGATAAAATATTGTAATTCTATTTGATTTCAAAATTTCAGCGATTATTTTTCAAAAAAAAAAATGATTTTATTGGGATTTGAATTTTTTTTTACAGTTTCAAGCACCGATTTATGTTACAAGAGCGCCAAATATATGATTTCATTAATTTCTGCGGCATGCGTGTTTTGTTGAAAAAAAATATTAGATCATACTTGCTGTGGTATACTACTTATTTGCAGATCTCAAAAATTGGGAAGAACCATCTTTAAATGCCAATTGGAATTTCACGTTCCTCAGAATTATCATTGGAAATAGAGGAGAAGTATGGTTGGTTATTGAAATGGACAAATTATATCAAAGGATATCGACAACGTTGGTTTGTGCTCGATTCATGTGCTAATCTAAGTTATTACAGGTTGGTATTATTTCTGTTGAATTGGTTGAAAAAGTATTATAGGACTTAAAAACGGTGATGGTATAATATATCTCACAGTTTAAATAGGAGACATATTTGATGTTTGAAAGGTTTTATCTAAATTTGCTTTCCGTTGGCTCAGTCTGTTGTTCAAGAATTTGCTTTTGGATTTCGAGATTCAAATAAAAGAAAGCACTAAAAATTTAATCGATTCAGTTCACATTTTTTATCCCATAGAAAAAGAAGAGCTCTTTCTCTTTGTCAGAAGTGAGTATTTCTGTTTGTTTAAAGAACTAAATGTGAAAGAGAACTTTAAAAAAAAAAACGAAAATTTGTTTTGAATTAGGATTCAAATATATTGAATTATTCTGATTCTTTCTTACCAATTATCTGATTACATGTATTTTCATTTCTTCTAATAGTTCTTTTGTAACCCTTCGGAATTTTGAATGCAAGATCAAAAAAAAGTGCTGTTTAATTTCATTTTCATTGCGGATAATTTCAGATACACTACAATAGTAATATTCAATTACGGTTGCAATTATTACATTTTTAAAAACGATTTGCATCAATTATAAATCCAATTTTAGATGTTTCAGTCGCATACTTATTCTAATTTTTATTCAGTGAAGCCAGATAATTTATGTGTATATTTTTAGATTGAAGAAAAAATTTAGGGCTGGGATTTTAAATTTGAAAACTCTTTATATTTGAACAGTATATTAACTATTGTCAATCCTTTTTCTCGATTGTTATTCTTCGTTTGGTATACGAATTGTTATGTTTACTGATTAAGAGTCTTGATAGTTGCAACGACCGTTCTATTTGCTGTACTACTATAGTCAAGGGGAAAAACTGCTATATTATTTGATTTTCTTAGAGCTTTAATGTTTTGTGAAGTTCTCATCAAATTAATTACCATGTGTAAAAAATGCTTATTATTTTAAAATACGAATTAAAACATAATGATTTAGGATCAAATTAAAATTGATTGAATACAATTTCAAAATGAAAAGAAAATTTCATATCTTTTTTTAATGCAAAATTTCCAGAATATTTCCTATATGTGAAAATTGAATGCGTCTCGCCAAGAAAAATCTCTTTAAAACTTCGGAAAACAAATCTTTTGTTTTATTGTGTATCATTAATTTGATAAGTTATCTTTGAACATTTTTTTAATATATATTTTTTGCTGTGTGAGATGCTTTTTTGTGTCATTCGGAATATATGATTGCAATTTGTTCGTTATCATTTTTTTGATTAGGTTCCAAACAATATAGAATTAGTGCATTCTACGAAATTGATCCATTAATAAGTGTGAGATACACCTATTAATCAATTACTGTGGGATAAAAAAATTGTTCTTATTTTTTAATTTAGATTTGCAGCTCCCAAGATACAGCGAATGAATACACAAATTTGAAAATGGGATGGTCAGAAATTATTTTAACGATAAATTTATTCTCTGGTATTCTTTTTGAATGGAACTTCGAATAAATCCAACTGGTGAAGGCTTGTAATCGCGTTTTAATTGGGATAGCTATGCTAATAATAACTTGTTAATGTTGGCAAGATTAGATGGGATTGCTATGATACTAATTCATTTAAAAATGATGCATCGCGGTTTTTTATATGAATATTAAAATCAATCCATATCATATGCTACATCGTTTATTATTGAGCTGGAATAAAAATGAAAATTAAGATGAACAGCTAACAGAAACTGTTTAAAAGAAAATTTAGTTTCGTCATTGGATAAATTTCAATAATATAATATTGTTATATATTACTGAGAAGCACTATTACTGTTATTTAAATAGTGATTAATATGAAGTAAAAAATAACTGTTCAATCTGTAAAAAAAATAAACTTAGATCTATCGAATTAGTGGCATCAATAGAATATATTTCATTTAATTTTTTATGACAAGTTCGATTTTATTGTTTTATTATTGTACCGCACATTGTTTCATGTATGTATGCTTTTTTTAGAAAAACTGGTAGCAAAGATACGTACAAACGAAATGAACAAACACTATTTTCTTTCCTGTTTTCACTCTCTCTACTTATTTCCTTCACAATGAGATAGTGTAATGAGACGAGTAAATGAATGATATTTGCAAGCATTTGTTCTTAAATTTTAGTGAAGAAATTTATCTTTCTGTATCACGTCAAATGCACAGCTTTCTGTTCTTCAATATCATTTTCTCAGAATTTTTTGCTCAGTTTTCAATATGCTAATATAAGCTACTGGAAAGGATGCCTTTATTGTGTTCTAGTTGTAAATCACCGAGGTATTTTTACAAAGTTTTTAGAATGTATTTTTTTTTTTAAAATTGATTTGTTATGGAAAAAAGTTCTAATATTCTGTTTAAGTTTTTCATTGATTTTTAAAATAAAATTATTTTTCCATTGATATATATGTATATATCAATGGAAAAATCTATAAATTAATGTAATCTGCTATTTCATGAAACAAAGGTTGTGCGAAACATCAATTTCCGGAAACAATTCAGCTATCACAAGCAGGATTGTTTCTATCTAAAATAATAAATTGTAAATATTAATATTTTAACGAAAGATTAATCAATTAAACGTTGATCATTTCTCTTCTTTGTTCTTCAAAAATAATGTACAATGCATTTATATGTGAACCATAAAATTGAGTTTTTAATTTTCAAATATTTTAAAACTGACATTTTAATTTTGAAGAAACATATTTTTAAAGGAATTGTGAAAATACAAGCATGTTCTTTCATTGGAATTTTCAGGAATTCGTCTGAAGTAGGCCAATCATGCCGCGGTAGTATAAACTTACAAGAAGCTCGTATTCATGCAGATAAAGCAACGAATAGCTTGACAATTTCAGCACCTTCGCAAACATTTCATTTGAAAGCTCAAAATGAACTGGATCATGACAAATGGTTTCATGCGCTCGAATGTGCTCGTCATCGCGCTGTTCGTAATGCTGAATCAGGTTTCTTGGAAAAAGTGTCTTGGTTTTTATCCAATTAATTTTATTTACTTGTTCATCATCTCTTCTCTCGGTATTCTTCTGCCATCTTACGAATTTTTTTAAAAATGTTTTCCGATTTTATAGTAGAAAAGGAAAAACAATGTAATTCAAACAGTAACAGCGAGGGAGCAACTTTTTAATGATAAATTTCACAAAAATTTTCAGTGAAAAATTTTAATTTAATCATTTTCTATTCCTCACTTCTCATTTTTACTCCTCATTTCTTCGATTGAAAAAGTGAGTTGGAGAACAAAGCCCAGAAAGTTCAAACAAGTCTAAATTATGCTATCACTTTAAAAAAAAATATGTCATTGTCATTATCATCATTAATTGAAGAAAAAAATTGATGACTTATATCTTATTTTTATCGGCTGGCTTATTGCATGAGATACGTAGTTAAAACATTACGGAGTGGTAGCTTTTTCTATTACTTTTTATTATTTTACAGATGAAGATGAAGATATCAAAATGACCGTATCCGGTGCCAGTGGTGCTGCAGCAATTGAAACAATGAACCGAGCAATTGCTACTAAGATTCTCGATTTAAGGACGTGCAGCTCTCTCATTTGTATTTTTTTTATCAGTTTTTCTTTTTTCGTTTATTATTAGGAATATTAGAAGAATTACTGCAAGTTGTTTCTTAAATCTGGGCAGATCAAGAGAAGATGCTTTTCACTGTTTGTATGCAGTTTACGATGATGCAATGCTGCTACATATTAAATTCAATAAGCCAGAAGCTACATAAAGATTGTTTACTCCGATCTTTTTTTTCTTATTGACTCATTCGCTTAAATATCAAAGTGCATGATGATTCACTCATATAAATTCCAATTTTTTATAGATCATACATGAGATAAGAATTTGCTATCAGATTCATTTAGAAAACTAACTTTTAGTGAATCTCAATTTACTTAAGAATTTTAGCAAAACATGGGTCGGAACTTTTGAAAGCAATGAGTGATCTAGAAAAGACGGAAAAAATTAAAGCAGTAGCTGAACGCATCAATCTCTTTAAGATTACAACTGCTGCAATGATGAAAGCTTGCGAGGAATTTGTCACTCTTACTACTAAAGTATGAATTATGACTTTTTTTCTCAAAAAACATTTCAAAATTTTTAATGTATTTGTTATAGCAATATTCATTGTTACTATTGACAAAAAGATAAAAGAAGCAAATGCTGATGTTCTCTTTTTTTTGTTAAAAAGATGGCACTGCACAAAAATTTTACGCTGATAGTCGAAAGTTTTTGATAGAATAAATTAAGAAATGAAGGCCTAGAAAGAGGAAAATGATGAGTGAAAGCGATGAAAATTTAAGTGAATTTTTTTTTTTTTTTTGGTTTTGCAAGGAACGTGTTATGTCTGTGTTATAAGTTATTACTGCTGTTGATTTTTGTCCACGATTAATGTTCTTAATTAATTCTGCAAACTGATAATTCCTTGAACTTCAAGTCATCTGAAAATTAGTTATTCGATGTTTTTAAATTATCTTGAATTAATGTACATCAAGTTTGTACTACAGAAGTTAGAGAACTTAGTTAGTGTTATTAAAACTGATTTACTGATTAAATATTGCAGGAAACAAAAAAAGTGGGACGTTATGCAGCAAATGAACATGAACAACGCTTAAGATTGCAAGATCAATTGGAAGAACTTGCACAACAACATAGTAAACTCGAACGTGTCGCATATCGTTCAACACATAAAAGCAGTACTGGTTCGGAACCACGTAAGTCTTATGAAATCTCAGAAATTTTTATGGACCGTTTTTTTTTCCTTTGTCTATTAAGACATTTGTTTTAATCAAGAAAATTAAAACCAAATCTAATTCTTGAATCCCTAGAATGTTTGCAACGTTACGAAAGTTCAGTCTTGTTTTGCAGTGCTTAATAAACAGGAGGCAGTATATCTCTTTCGCATGCTCTTATCTTTTATATGCTTTTTTTTTTTCTGAATGCTAGATTAAATGATAGGAACTTCCCATATCCTTATTATTTGTTGAAAGGATTATAATTTCTTGCAGCATTTTTGGATGCAGAAGAAGAATTCCATGATGCGTACGACTATGTTTCCGATGCGCATGATGGCAGGTAAGATGGTTGAAATTTTGAAGTTTGCAGTTAACAGAAGAGCATTTTCTATAAACGGTGTGTACACATCGGAAATTGTTGTTTAAAATGGTAACATGTTGTTAACTTTTCCATTCTGTTAATTCTCTACCTTTTTTTTTATTCCACAACTTTCTTTCTTTGTCTTTCAGGAAATCCAGTTCTTCTCAAACAGAATCTATTTGTGAAGTAACAGACTCGAAATTATTTAATGCAGAAATTATTCATCCAAAACCAGTTAAAGTATAGATTTCAAATTTTATCCTTGAATAGTTAAGGAAGAAATTTATCATATATTTACATATGTTGTAATATACTTTTTGCAGTCTGAAATGAGGTTAGCCCGTTACGCTCTAACTACCCAACATTCACGACAGCGTCGTAGCAAAATACCTGAAAGACCACAAACTTCCATCAATTTGTGGTCAATCATGCGCAATTGTATTGGCAAAGAATTGAGCAAAATTCCAATGCCTGTATGTTATTTTGTCAATTTGACAGATTTCTTGAAGGGCTTAGAATGTCTAAGAAATTGTATTTATGTCCAAGAAATTGTAATAATGTAGAAAAATATATGCCAGCGAGATGAATTAGCGATCAAAGTAATCTGTGCCTTTATTTACGCCCTTTTATCAATCCACACATTGTTCAAAATTATTTAATTCAAATTTTTTTAATTATATTTTAAGTAATAGTTGTCTATTGCTGAGCAAACTTTTGCAGCAGTAACACAAATCGAGCATCTTTCGCCTTACATGTTACAGGTGAATTTCAATGAGCCACTTTCTGTGCTACAAAGGATTTCTGAAGATCTGGAATATTCATATTTATTAGATGATGGGGCAGAAAAAACAGATTCACTAGAACAGATGTGCTTTGTGGCAGCATTTGCAGTCAGTGCGTATTCGACGACGGGTTATCGTACGACGAAACCTTTTAATCCGTTATTGGGTGAAACATTTGAATGTGATCGATTTGATGATCTTGGCTGGCGCTCTTTTGCTGAGCAAGTAAGTATAGAATTGTTTTTGGACTTTGTCTACTCGAATCAGAATTGCAGTTATACCTTACGTGATGAGATACTTCTTGCTGGCCTCAGTTTTATGCTGTAAAGTACGATAAAGTAATGTACGTTGGTTTTTTTTTTAAGTTTATAAAAACTGTAAAGTACTTCGTTTTGTGCTGTAAAATAGGATATAGTGAACAAGCGGTTTGATAAGATTTTCAGGTAAGTCATCATCCACCAATAACAGCACATCATGCTGATGGTCATAAATGGACATTGCATCAAGATTTCTCAATGACATCACGTTTTCGTGGAAAATATTTATCAGTAACACCTACCGGTTATACGTATGTTAAGGTTAATTGTTATCAATTTCTAGTATGAAATACTGAATTTTCGGGTTATTAAGAAGGATTTCTTTTCCACTGAAGGAGTTTTCAACATATGTTTGTAGCCTTTGTTGTTCTTAGCCGAATATTGTCGATTGTAAGTGATTTATAATTAATCATTCCAAGATCTGATTGGTTACGTGCTAAAAAACCGTTGACTCTTGTTTCAGTTTCTTGATAGCGGAAATGAATATTCATATAAGAAAGTAACTACCACGGTACATAACATCATCGTGGGCAAGCTGTGGATAGATAATCACGGTGAGATGTTGATTGAAAATCACAAAACTGGTGATAAATGTGTCTTGAAATTTCATCCCTATAGCTATTTTTCCCGAGAACTTCCGCGGAAGGTTAGTTTTTTTCTGAAAATTTATTCTTACAATTCGAGTTTTGTAAATTAAGAGAAATGTTCTTTTAAATCAGAAAGTTTTTAAAATTTTCTAATATATTTGATTCAGTTGTTTAGACGGGAACAGTATTGAGTTCCGTTTTTATAACTCACTATAAATAAGATGCAAATTTGTATTTTTAAGAAAAGATTTACTTTTCGCTAGTGCAGTCATTCTTGCTCCCTTCAGTTTCATGAAAATTTACTATTAAATTTACTAAAGCGTTATTGAAGATAGCTGGTTTCGTGAAAGATCCAGTTGGAAAAGTTCACTGGCTTATCCAAGGTGTTTGGGATAGCTATTTGGATATTCTTAAGGTGAAAGATGAAGTTAACACTGATGAAAATGCACGCTTTGAGACCGATGCACCAAATCGTATCTGGACGATCAATCTACCAGTGTATGTTATTCACACAAAATCTATTTTAACTTTTATTTTCACTTTCACTAGTTCAAAATTGAAACTGGTTTCAAAGTGTGCTTTGTGAACTGTTCAAAAAATTATAATTCTGACAGCAAAGTAACTTGATCTTCTAATATCCAATAAAAGTATTGTAATATTTGTCTTAACACTGATTTTCTGGCTATAATAAATTGCAGTTAGTTGTCTAATTTCTATAATTCCAAAGTTTGCTTCTATTTTTTGCCTTTTCTGTTCAAACTTACGTGACTATGATTCCAGGGAAAATAGTGAGAAGATGTATTATTTTACGAAGCTGGCAATTGAATTAAATGAACCAGAAGAAGGTGTTGCTCCAACAGATTCGCGGCTTCGTCCTGATCAACGACTAATGGAAGATGGAAAATGGAATGAAGCAAATGAAATGAAGTTAAAAATCGAGGAAAAGCAGCGCGCTGTACGTCGAGAACGAGAACTTTTAGCAGAAAAAGCATTGCAAAAAGGTATTTCATATCACTGCAATTTTACAAATTAAAACGTGATGCCTTTTTTGCGTATGTTCATATGTGTGTATATATGTATATATCTCGTATGTGTGTGTGTGTATATGTGTGCAACAAATATTTTTTATCAATTCCTGTTTTCAATCGCTTTTTTTCAATTTTTAAATTCTTTTGATAAATTTCTTTTCTATACCAGAGCAGAGCATCGTTTCCCAGTGTAAATGACATTATGATTACTTGAAAAACATTGTGTTGAAATTTGTTTGGAAATTGAATGAAGTATTTGCGTCTTCTTTGCACTGACCCTGGAATTTACAATAAATAATAGAATTCATTAAAATCAGCTTCAGGTGAACTATTTGAAGAATATAAGCCGTTATGGTTTAAAAAACATCAGCACGAAGAAACGGGTGCTTTAATACATGTATTTACTGGTGAATACTGGAAGAAAAAGAAGACTGGTGACTGGTCCAAATGTCCGAGTATTTTTTAAAATACTTAATATGTACTTACTTTTATTTCAACTTGTTATTTTCTATTATTTTGGTAGTTTGCATTCCTACTGCATTCTTTTTTGTTTTTGATACAACTGCGGGTATAACGACATTGTAACCTTTCTTATTTGAAAAGCTTTCCTTTTCAGTTAGTACCATTTATTGGATTCATTGTAAAATTGTATTAAATGACATTTTTATAAAGTATCAATATTCTATACTAGTAGGCTTTGTTGGGTATTTAAGGTGTTTTTATTATACTAAGATGATCCTGTTGCTTTGCAGAGGAGGCAATTTGAATTTGATAATTTGATTTATGGAAGTGTTTCCTTAGTTTAGCTTTTAGTTAATCTTTTTTTATCAGCTTTCTAAGAGCTTTAAAAGAAAAAAGACTTCATGCTGATTGTATTAATGAGATATATCTCAGTTTACATCAAATATCATTGTTTCGACCACTCATTTCCAATTTTTTTAGCAATTGAAAGTTTGATTTTTTCTTATTCATTGATTGTTGATCGTCGCTATTATTAT
>UPTC01002153.1:0-10202 GCA_900537255.1 Acanthocheilonema viteae | reverse complement strand
ATTGAGCAAACTGTTTACAATTATGACACAGTAATGATACAAAGAAGTAAAATTCAGGTATTAAAGATAAGTAAAGTAAAATTAAAATTATTTAAAGTAATATTAACTTATGAGAAACGTTTGATAATGAATGAAATTAAATAAAATGAAAAAGGCATTTACTATGGTATGAGAGTGATAAGTGAAATAAATAAGTTTTAAATGCAAAATAAGCTAAATACTTATCATTATTGTCTAACTTTGTAATGTTTCGTAATTTTTCATTTAATGATTAAATAACTTATTCATATATTTAACTTCACAGTGTTAGTATTGAATCAATACGTGAGGATTCTCAAATTAAAAAACGGATGATAAACGAGAATAAATCTTACCGGCTAATGCAATTGCCGGTTTGCTACGTACCCAATCGATTGCAACAAAGCCATCATCGTGTCTGTACAAAACAATTGCGCTTAATGCGCAAAGTGAAAATAGAACAATGCAAGTTATTGCAAATTTTGGTGATAATGAATCGGCAACTTCTTGTAAACCTTCCGGTAAACTTTCGTTATGGAACATACCGAATTCCAGAATGTCTACAAAAATGAAACACCTGAAAATCTATTAAGAAATACTTTACGAGTGTTGTTTTTTTTTTCCTTTTACTAACTATGCTATACAATTCAATAAATTTGATGCTGAGAATTTCAGAAAAATGAATGTAAATCGATAATTCTTTCTACTAATTTTGGAAGAACTATTTTAATTGATAATTTTATTGACTTTGTTAAAAGTGCAATTGATCACTGTAATATTAATGTATCAAATACACATTCGTAATTCATCCGTTTGAAAGACACAATCCGGAAATGTAGGAAACAGGGAAAGGTTAACATACCGGATGGCGGATTCTTGACGTTAGACAAGAAATCGACAACTTTCTTACGCCACAAATAACTGATATTACCAACTTTTTCATCACGAACATTATAGGTCAGTCGAACAGCTCGCACAAAATTGAAATGACCTTCCTGAAAGTAAGTAATGTTACAAATGCTCAAAAGGTATGATTCAGTTTGTAAACACAAATTGCAATCGTGAAACGTTGAATTGTAACGTAATTAAACAGAATACATCAATCATTTCCTGTTAAATATATATGTCATAGGTCAAAAAATAATTACTGTACTGAATTAATTACTTAATGATTCACAATTTAATTACTTAATCTGAATTAATTACTTAATTTCACATTAATTAGTTATTTTGACTTCTTACGTAATTTGAGGCAATAGTCAAATCACTTCATTAATTTTATGGATTATTTAAAACATTAGTATAGGTCTCGAATTAGACTTTGAAAATAAACTAGGCTTAAAAGTTAATCTGATCCTTTCCAAACTTCTAGCCATTATTTTTTCCAATGTATACAATCTTTAAAAAGATATACTTCATCAATGATATGTGGTGCACCAATTAATGCACCAAAATAGATTGGTTCAGTTCCACGCCAACCGATCGGATAAGTTATTTTAACCTGTAAAAAAAGTATTGCTCATAAATAAATCGTTTTAGAAGTAATGAATATGTGGACAATTTCAAGGAATAGCTCGGATTACGTGTGCTAACAGAATTGGTATGAGAGAAATAATTCATATCAATCAGTTTACTTAAACAAACACATTACTTCCATTCAAGTTATCATTATTTAAATAAATTCATTTAATTGGAAATTGATTAAAATGATGAAAAGATTGCCGTACCTCTTTAGCGATGATATCATTGGTGAATTCAGCTAATTTTGGACCAAAATTTCCCCATCGTTCTTTAGGCATAAGCATTGTCACATGCTCGTTCATAAAACATTTCCAATTATATGACATACACAAATCGGTAAAACCAACTTCATATACCATATCATTATGTATTACTGATATTGTAATATTATGAATAATATACTGAAAATCAATCGAAATCATTACTTATCCTTGAATCAGTCTAAATTTCTCTTCATTAAACTTAATAAATCATTGATTATTAATTGCTGTATTTTTCTGATAAATGATCACAATGATCATACCTTGATAACATTATCTGGTTAATGTGGCAATAACAATGAACTGAATTGCAGCAAAACATATTTTCCTTTTGTTAACTGCAATTTCAAATGACCAATGGAATTGATTTGTGCTAAATTTGTAAATGATTACCTGATTGATCCGTTCTAACTCATCCAAATACTTCATCACTAACATGTTTGGTCGTCCAAATTTTGGATGTTTTATTCCGGCAGCTATAATATCAACATATCCTGCATAGTCGTAACTTTTTCCAGGCCAAAATTCCTGCTCATTTAAAGGCCAATGCTCACTTAGGATCTTTTTCTCGTAGCGCCATTGTGCATTTTTCGGTGAGAAAACATATTCCGGATCGATTGTCGTCTGTAAAATTTCATATTTTTTGCAATATGATGAATAAATTATTTGATTATAAACTTATTTCGAATGGATTAAAATATTTAATTGATTGATCTTTATGTGAATACTTTATTTGATGATCATTTCGATTATAAATCCTCTCTTAATTTAATGTTTGATAAAGAGAAAAAACAAATAGATGAACTTGAAACGGATCTCTTTTGTTCAACAAAAAAAGTTTGCCTGTTTTTTGATAAATAAAAATCCAAGGCCAAGGACAATTGTCAATATGATTGGCCCAATAAATAAAGCAAATCGTGAGCGATAAGCAATGAAACCCCATCGGTAGAATAATTGTTGTATGAGATTATCAAAAGATAGAACCATTGATTTGTCTAAATTTTAGACCTTTAATTAGGTCAGAAATTGAAAGATAACAGACAATTTACAAAGAATATTACAATAAAAATATAATCTAAGTTCTGGAAATATTCAACTATTATTATTGCATAGATAAAGTAATTGCTGCAAAGAGGAAAATTTTTAATTTCAAAAATATATAAAAGTAAATTCTAAAATGCGGAATTTAATTGCTGCAATCATCGAAAGAAAGAAATTTGTGGCGACATTGAAATTGGCACTACACGAAATCTGTTTTGCTCAGTGGTTGAATTATCCGTCACATACCCGTTCGATCGAAATGATCACATACTGCCCGAATCGTTGGTGACAATGACGATGACAGAAGACGAAACGATAACGATGGTGATAATATGGATAATTGGATTGAAAAAGAAAATCTAATCAAAAAAAAGAAATTCCTTTTTCAATCAATAACTAAACAGAACATGAAAAAGTTATCAATATTACCGTTATCATTGTTATCAGTAATGTCAGTATCATTATCAATGACACCATTATCATTAATGTCAGTATAGTTATCATCATCACTGATATCATTATCATTAACGTCGGTATTATCACAATCAGACTGCCAATCTTCTACAATTTTAATCTAAAACTAAAATTAATCACTGTGGTTAATTGTTTTGTTAAATTATTTAATATTAATTTCAAAATTTGTTAAATGTTTGGGAATGCAAAAATTTCGGAGTAATTTTTTCTTTCCATGAGCCGGGAAAAATATGGATTTTGGCGAATGTGAGGATGAGAAATTCAATTGACAATAATAACATTTATCGCATATATTTAATTGGTTAATAATACTTTGCAGATTTTTTTTATTATTTATGCGAGATTAGTACTTAATTAGCTATTTTATGAATGATCTTCAAATGATTTTCTTCAAAATTTTGATATCACTGGAATATTTTTTACTATTAGATTTTAAATTTTATATTTTAGCACTTAGTAAATTATGGTTTTATTGTTGTCATTATTATCGTTGTTATTTTTAATTAATACTAAATGCTCAATTAATATTAAATTTTTTTAAGGCGCAGCAGAATGAGAATGGTCTTTTCGGGTCCGAATATTTATCAAATTTGTTATCAGGGAAATTATTTATTTACGATACAAATAAATAATGTCCATTTGTGAATTGTCAATATTTGCTATCAATAATGTGATAATTGATATCACTAAAAGGATATCATCAAAAGATTTGATAGAAATAATGAAATTATTTGATTGTATTTTGGGATAAATTTCCTCTTTTTATATCATTATTGCATTAATTAATTCCGAATTTAATATGATGTCAGACTATTTTTCATTTCCTATCCTTTTTTGGCTTAAATAAATTGGAAATGCATTGTATTTAACAATTTACACTTCTAAAATATTTGCATTGGAAATTAAATGGATAAGGAAAAATCATATTTATTGAAATCTATTCCAGTAAATATTTCAAATTGTATTCTTTCCCTTTTCATTATCATTATTTTGTCGATCATACTATGATTGTTATTTGTTTATTAATGAATGAAAAAAATTTTTTATATCACATTAACTTGCATTTGCACTGTATAGTAAATTATATTTGTTCCATGAAATTTTAAATTTGAAAAATTCTTTCAAATTTTGGACTTTGATTTGTTCTCAAATTTTAAAATTTCTTAGTTTGTGCTTTATATGGATATTTTGCTTATTCGGCAAAAAAATATACGGATAATTAAATTATGAGAATCATGAATTGGCATTGTTGCACTGTAAACGTAAATTTAAAGAATTTATGAAATTAAAATTTATTAAACTGTATTAAAAACTGTATGACTGAAAAGACAGAAGAAAAATCGATCAGAACCATTTGAAAATTTTTTAAAAGCTAGCTTTTGAGAATGCTACAGAACCAATGTTCCTTCACTGCTTATCTTCAAGTTAAATATTTTGAATTATTCAATCAATCCATTGACAAAAACATACTATTTAAATTAATTTCTCTCTTTCAATTAACAAATTTTAGCGAAATATTTTGCGATTTCACATAAGCTTCCGTAACACACTGCCAATATTTCGTTGAATTTTATCGTTCGTTGCAATATATAAAAATGATTTGCCACCTAATAAAACAAATTTATGTATTTTTCCCATATAAATTATTATTTTTAAAAGAAGGTATCAAAAATTTTCTGAAATAACTGCAATTTTTTTTCAAAGTTATCGTTGGTTTTTAGAAATTATCATCTGATTCTGATCGATTGCTAGCTAATTTTGGCTAAAAGTGTTCAGCAAATTTTATTTTATTCATTTTGATCAATTTGAAAGGAAAAAAGAATTAATTTTAGAAAGAATGGAAACCTTGCAAAAACATCCATGAAATATGAATGAATGGCATCGTGACCGATGGGAATTGGATGAATTGGATGATAAGATACAGTACACAGCACGTTAATAGCAAGAAACAAATAACGACCGATTGTATCAGTATCTGAAAACTCGAATTTGAAATGTGAACATCAAGAAATATTCGATAATTATCGATATGAAATGAAAATTAGATTTCCACAACTGTAAAAATTTAAGCATTGCTTATTAGTTACGTGCAGTTATTTTTTCTTTTTTTTGAACTTTAATTTTTAAATCGTACGTTGAAACTCTAAACTGATTGAATTATCATTAAAATGTTTGAGTTATATTCGCCTGTTCGTCACTGTTTGATGAATTTATATCATCTATAATTGCTTCACAAATTAGTTAATTAATTTTAAGTTGTTCTGAATTAACACAAATTTATTGTTTGTACAAATCCCAAATCACATATATTAATTTAATGATTTTTTCTTATCTTCCTAAGATTTTTGAATTAAATTTTAGGTTTGAAATGAATAACAAACACGGAATTCTGGCTTTGAAATATTCGATCTGTTGGAAACAATGCTAAGTCGTTTACGAAGAATTACTATCATAAATATGTATTGTGCGGAGATGATCACAATAACGCATCCATTATTCAATAAATGACCAAAATTTTCTACCTGAGAATACAAATGAAAAATATCTCAACAATATTTCATGAATTCATGCAAAAGAGGCTATTAAACAGTCTTTTATTTCTTTCCCACATCTGACTGATAAAAAATATTATCATGCTGTAATCATTAGAAATTGAAAATTACCATACTAATCTGCATAAAATGTACAGATACTATAGTAACAGTGATGACAGGAAATATTAACGATGAAATTTTCAATTCTAATTAATTTTGGCGTTTCTTCGTTTTAAAATTAACAAACGATTACAAAAAGAAAAAGTACCACTTTATTGTCTGGATCGAATTCATTAATCCAAACTCCCAGGTAACTGTGATAAAACATTGGCGGACAAATTAAATACATAACAAATGCGTATAAGAATGCCAGAAAAATCCAAAACCATAATCGTAATTGTGTAAAAATCGTCTAAATATGCAATGATATAATTATTTAAAATTATTAAAAAATGATAAAGTTAAATTTCAAAAATATTATTTGTTAAGCTGAGACGAAACTCTATAATCGAAGAACTTAAAAGTATAGTTTACCACTGTTCTTCCAAAGTATAAATTGCAACATCTGTTGAAATTCAAAATGACACATAGCGAACAATGAGCGAACCAGCACGCTAAAAAGAATTCGTGAAATTTCTCGACAAATGGAAAGATGCTAATAAACTGAAATTTGATTGATTTGAAAATTGCCGCATATTGGACTAAAACAGAATTTTCAATTCAGTATTCATGAATGTAAATGTGTTGTGCAATAACAATCTCGCAGTTAACCTGTCAATTTTCATTTTTTTCTGTTCTATTCTATTTAATTTAAATTTGTTACTTTCTGAGAAACAAGATATTTTCAATTATTTACTTAAAGAAATGAAGGTCGAAACATTTTTAAAAGTTGGAACAGTATAATATGAGATTCCAAAAATGGAGAAAATTCCGGTAATTGTACAATCATTAATTGTAGTTATCATATCAACGATACCAATTACGATCATTAATTTGAAACAGGAATGATAACGGCATTCAGGTTGAAAGAATGTTATCAAACATGGCAAATAGGCAATCTAAAATTATTGAATGTAATTTCCCGCATTATTAAAATTTCTGATTGATTAAATTTTTATTAATTGATAAAGCTGCTTATTGAATCATTTAAATCTACATTTTATCACAAAAAATAATATTTTATCAATGAAGCATCTTATCTCTGTAATATGTGTTAATAGGTGAATTAGTCTTAAAATCTCATAAATTATCATCGTTTGCAGGAAGTTTTATAGTAATAAACTTTGTTACCGTTGCACAAATAATTCAAATAATGCGTATTTCTCATTATAGTTTTAGGAGATGAAATTTTACATTTGAAATTTCAGTTAGAAGAGAAAACCTCAAATATGACACTGATTGTGAGGTAAACGGAGCCAATTATTATATTTGGTTTGCCCATTGTTTCATTGATCTTTTCCCATTCAAATTGATCGGCATCGAATATTGTTTCGTTTGAGCTAAAATTTTATTTTCGCTATTTCAGGAAGAAAAATTGGTTGCAAAAAATACTAAATTATTGATTATTTTCTTTATTAAAATAATATAAAATTCTGTTTTTTTTTTCGTTTTATTGATTCAAAAAATTTCTATTTATTGGAAATGAAAATGAAAAAGAGATGAAAAAGATTTTCATCCTTAAACAATAAAATTAAAATAGGAAGGTATTTTGTAGTGGAAATACAAAATATCTTCCTATTTTAATTTTATTGTCTACTTCAAGACTATTCTATAAATATGTCAGTAAACATTACTTGTTCCAAAGCATTCTATTCCGATGTTTCTTTTGACAAATATCTGATCATTTCATTGTAACTATTTCTGATTTGATAAAATTTCATCTGAAATATTGGTAAAACAATCTGAAAAATGTGTATGAAGAAGAATGCATTTAAAAGAAACTAGTAATATGAGATTTTTTGAATATATTTTAAAAATAAGACTGAAATAGAAATCTTAATTTATCTTCCGCTCTCTTTCTGATGCAGTGAAGTTAAATAAATTCATTTGCTAATTAAGGAAAAATCTGAGATGGATGGTTTGTGTTTGATTCTAATTGCAAAGCTGAAAATTAGTGAGGATAAGATAGAGAAATTTGTTTTTCACCAGTAAAATTATTTAGAGAAGCTCGAGGGAAAATTATCAGTTTGAATGAAATCATAAAAGGAAATGATAATTGGTAAGTTTGAACGGCATATTTTTTTAAAGAAATCCATTAACGCAATAATTATTTTATCTTTCAGAATATTTGCCCAAAGTCTCAAAACGTAAATTCTAATTCAAATTTTTTTATCGCTGAAAAGGTGATTTCAAAAAAACAATTCTTTTTAAATCACCTTTTTTGGGATTTTTTCATTCCGAAATATCTTTCCGTTATGAGCGCTTCGTCTCTCCGCGTGAATTATTCATACAATGAGTGCATCGTGGTGATTTACCACATGAATTTTTTATTCAACTTGTCATCTTTTACAAATTAGACCTGATAGAATTCCATGATCCAATTTCAAAATATTTATTGAATTCGTTGCGAAAATAGTCGCATGTAAAGATGAAATAATTGATTCTAAATGTAATCAATTATTTAATTTATTCTTTTCTTTGATTAGAAATTCTCGACATTTTTTTTCAGCACACTGTGTAAAAGTTGAATGGAACGGGCAAGAAAAATTAACAGTCCACAAACTTATTTAAAATTGGCCTAATGCACACATTAAGTCAATTGTTGATTTTCAGGATTAGATGAATTATTAAAATGCAAAATTGGCTTAATGTACACATTAAGTCAATTGTTAATTTTTAGGATTAGATGAATTACTAAAATGCAAGTCAGGAATCTATCAGTTCTCTCAGAGATGATTTATACTGTTAGTGGAAGAAATTTAGCTAGCCAAGCTATGTTGGCCAAAATTCTTTTGGGACATTTCAAACTGCAAATACAAGAATATTAGTCTCACATATAGTTACATATAGTTAATCCAAAAATGGTGTTATTCAATTCTGACAAGAATGATATATTTGCGCTTCTTGACATTTTTATCATTCATGCTGATTAAAGTTGTCATCCATTATTGGTCATTTTAAGACATTAAAAAGCCATAAAATTCATCCTTCACCAAAACGGATGATTTTTTTCAAACATTCGTTTCGTTTGTTTGAAATCAAAATATTCTTTCAAATTCATTGATAAATCAAACAGATTTACGTGATAAAATTGATAAAAATGATAAGTTATTAAATAAAATGACGAATAACTGCTGAAAAGGAGGAAAGACTAAATAACATTTCACACGCACACACGCACATACATTTGACAAAAAAAATAAATATATAAATGTTTGATAATTAATACTTGTTTTTCTACTGCAAATGACTTTATCTAATGGCATTTCATTTTATTTGTATTTTAATTATTTCTAAGATTGAATTATCCACTTGAATTACTCTAAGCATTCTTGTTAGCATAGATTTCTCTTTTAGGAAATAAGATAATTTCAATTTTTTGGCAATTTTTTTAAAATTTACGTGAAGAAACAGTAAGGCACTTGTATTGGTGATAATTATGAATTCCTAATGCCATAATTGTCATAATTGAGCTGATTGATTAAACCGAAAATCTTAACAACTTAATAAATTTTGATGAATTTTAATTTTTTTTTTTGAAATGAGCTTAATGATGGAAGGATTATTAACTGAAAAATAAAAATGAATTTTTTTCAATTTTATTTTATTTTTTCGTATTTTCTCCACTTTCTTCAAAATTTATTTACACTGATTTACCGAAAGTTATTCACCGAAAAAACTATTTTCATATGTAATTCATTCAGTTTTTTATTTTTGAAGTATTTCATTTCAATTTAAGAGGTGATATAGTTGAAATTATGTAATTGTATCATGAGTATGATTCACGTGCGCAAGGTTTCAAGTGATTTATATTATCGTAATCTCTTTAAAGAAAGCTGGTGATAATAACATGATAGCAGAAAATTTTAAATTACAGATGATTTATATGGATTATCATTGTAATTAATATCATAATTATACTGTTTTTTATCTTCCTTCTGCTTTTCACACCTGATAAAAAATGGCAATTTAATCGATTGATGTTGGTCTTCCGTGTAATTCGACTGAACCGGATCATTTCGTTCAGGCATGAAATAAAATAATCGAAGGAATATGACAGTTGACATTAACATCTGTAATATTTATTTCTATATTATTAGTATGCATATAACACTTTTTTTATTCAAACATAAATTTTTATGTAAACTGTCAAAATTTTGCAATTTTCAAGTTCTTTCAAATATATATATATATA
>UPTC01002152.1:0-10204 GCA_900537255.1 Acanthocheilonema viteae | reverse complement strand
TAGAGCAGCCATTCTACTTTTCCATTAGGATAAAATCATAATACAATTTACCAACTTAAAATAGGAATTCAAAAATTATAAAACATAGAGATATAAATCACAACATAAATATCGCTGATGTTAATGCAGTGAGTTTACCTAAATACTGCCTTTGTGTTGTTTGCATCTAACTCCAAAGCTCTCGCAGAATCCATTAAAGCTCGTTCGTATCTGTAAAATTTGGTTTTTCTTTTTCAGCAAAACTTATCCGATATTTCCAATAAAGTTTCCGTAGATCATCTCGCCTTGTATGGCATTGAAGCAACGATGTCAGTGTATTAGAAATCTTAGAAGAGACACATAAAATTGATATTAACCAACAACCGACTGATCAAAAATTTTGACAAATCATCTAGTAAACTTTTCGAAACAATCAGAAGACAAATTAATCAATAAGCTTAATTTAAAATTCGAGAAAGTTGAAAATACGAGTATAATTTCTTCACCCAAAAGCAAGACAACTTAGAACGGGATAAACATATTTTAAATCTCAAACGATCTCATCATTGGAAAAATTTAATCAATCTCAGAATTCCTTAGTTAAATTTTGAATTAACTCATTTGAATATCTCTTAAAGTCTCAATCTTTTTCTTTCTAACTGTCTCAATTACATTTATTTATTAATAACTCCAGTAAGTTATTCAAATTCAGAAATAAAGTTTTTCATACAAGAACTAAAATTTAAATAAAGAAAAATAACAACGAGTAAAAAAAAAAATGAAGAACGTGCTGTTTGGTATTGAGATAAGCCTGAGCTCTATTCGCCAACACTGCAGATGTTTCATAACATTCCAATGATCTTGTATAACTCTTGATAGCATTATGATAACGAAATGAGCGAAAATGTTCATTGCCTTCGGAACGATATAGTTCTGCTTCTGCCACAGTTGCTGTTGATTTGATTTCAGTCATTCCAGTAATTCGAACGCTTTACAACTAAAATTATTGAAATTTAACGCACTTAAAAACAGTGGTATCATATTTCGACAAATAAATTTTCGGAAAAATATCCAAACAATCGAATATATCCAAAGTCAGTTCTGTAAGAGTTAAACAAATATGCTCGGAATTAATTCCGCCGATGTCCGGTTTAAAACGGGTATGTATGAGCTCCAAAATAATCGTATATATAAATGATCCTGTAAATGAAGATTTCGCCAATCCATAAAGTCTTTCATACGAAAATGAATGAGCTGGGATAGAAATCAGTAAGGATTCGACGAAAGATGTTGCATAAAGAAGCATAACATTCAAAAATTACCCTATGATGATGTCAACAACCCTACTATAATTCTCTAATAAAAAAATCCCTGGTAACAAAAGCTTTTCAATTCATTTAATTTAGCAAAAAAGTTCATTTTCTAATATTATTTATATAAATCCTCCCTGAATTTACCAGTATAAAAACTGAAACTGTATAATTTACAGGCTTAATAACCATTTTGTTAACGATGTGATAGAAGAAATTAAAATTTTATGCTTATCATAGAAATCCAAATGTTGAAGTTTGAAAATTAAAAATTTATTATAACCTAACCCGTCCTTTAATTCCAAAATTTCACATAAAATAATTATGGAAAACTGCAATTTCTAAAAGGATGTATAAGGTAAGACTAAATTGTAGTTTCAGGAAGAAGAGAGTGATATGAGACATCAACTAATCAACAGCCAAAAGACACGATAATGATGATAATAACGAACAAAGAGTAGAAGAAAATGAAAGCAAAGTTTTCTTTAAAACCCAAATTTAATTTAAAGTCAGAATTTTTGAATTAGACAAAAATCAAATGAGAGAGATGAGTAGAAAAAGCACACCAACAAGTCAGTTTATTATTATCAAGGAATAAAAAAATTATCACATTTAAATCACTAATAAGAAAGCATGTTCAAAATCTTCGAAAAATTTAAATTCTGTTAACAGTTTGAAACAAATTATACGGAATGTTGCAAAAGTATGCTATACAATAATACTTTATACAAGATTGCCAAATTTCTCAGTTTAATTTAGCTGTAAGAGACTAACGCCATCTAAAATTAATTCATCGGGTTACCCGTCAAACCGTTTTATTTGATGCATTCATCGATTAACAAAAAGTTGTAAAATAATTCGCCGTTAAATTCATATAAAATTTAAATGTAATTTAGCTGTTCGATAATCCATCCGAAGTTGTATGAAACTATTAACCATTCTTCTATCCGTATCAATCTGGAATAGATACCAAATAAATGTTCATGTATAGCGCATTCAAAAGTCTTACAGTCTCCAAAGAACTGTGTAGTAAACATCTCTTAGCCAATTATTTCTAAAATTTTGGCAAACTAACCAATAACTGTGATGAACAGGCTTCGTTCAAATTCTCCGGCACAACAACTAATAAGTTTGCAAGTGCATGTAAGGCTTCAAATTGCTTGCCAATTTCCGGAATTTTCCAACTAAGCATGCATTTTCTGAAACATCAGCCAATTGTTTTAAATTGGAGTCAGAGGTTTTATATTTCAATAAGCAAGAAATGTCTTTTTCTTCAAAATTTTTTTTACAGTTCCGGATTAATCAATAATCAAATAACAAGATGGAATATACTAACGGTTAATCATAAAAGCTCTCTCCAAAAAATTATTGCTAAGCCTGGAAGACGTAATCAAGCATCCAGAAAAATTTGATCTGTCACTAAACTTTTTGCTTCTAACATCGAATTATTCCTAATAAATCAAAAAAATAAAAAAATCCACCTGTATTCGTTGATATCACATAGTAAGAGCATAGCTCCTTGAGAATTATACGTAAATTGATATATATGCGTCAATAAAACTTTGTAAAAACGACGACCAAATTCTAGCATTAGAGTAGTCAAATTACCTCCATCAAGGCTGTCACGTATTACCTGTACTTCTGAATTCAAATATTTGACAACGAGAGCACAAGCCTGAAAAATTCATGTATTCGAAAATTATGAAAAGAAGAATGTATTCAGTGCTTCGTATTACGAAAAGATTAAAACGTATGTGACAAAGATCTCCTCAGAAAACCATTAAAACTTTCAATTCATATTCGTCAGCTTAGATTCTAAAAAAAGTAAATGTTATCTGTTAATATTATATCATCCATTTCGTTGAATTAACTTTTATACATTCATTATCGTGCAAAAGCATCCGTATAAAGAGAAATCTTTTCACCTAACTCTACGAAAACACGTTCTTTTTTCAAGAGAGTAAAACTAACATTAGACATAGCCGTCACCATTTGGTTTTCATCTTCGGGACGAAAATCTGTCTTCTTTTGTTCATTAGTCAATAAGAAACGTATATAACCGACTACTGCATTAATTTGTCGTTCAAGTCCAAGATTTATCCGATTTTCAACGTTACGTAGGCAATCAGCACGTTTTCGTCTACAAACATCCTCAACAGCCGTATCGCTGCAAAATGAATCCCTGGCAACCTTACTTGAACGAGAAGGATTGAAATTAAAATTTCGAAATTTGAAATCTTCAAAAATAACAAGCACGATATTTTGATTAGTGTAAGGACGTCATAAACGATGCAAATGAAACTTACTTGACCAATGGAAAAATGGAATCATCGTATTGCTTATAGAAAAGATGAGTAATAGCTACTGCTTGTTGAACAACAGAAAAAAAATAATTAGGAGGTTCAGTTTTTGGTTCAGCTAACGATATTCCTGCAGATTAAATATTGCAATCAATAGCAAAAAAATGATGGTACATCTACTGAAAAAAAAGGGAAAAATAAATTTTCCCCTGCACATACCTGCAAGTGAAAGATCAATTGCATAATCCAAATGTTCAGTGTACAAAAATCGCAAAAGTATATCAAATATCGTTTCTGTCATTTTCGGCGCTTCATCTTTATCGCATAACTGTATGTAAATTAAGAATTAGAAAAAAGTACAGGTAAAAAATAACTGCAAACAATGACCAAAATTTATTTTATCATGTCATCTGCGTGCCCCCGAGAGAACAACAATGCGTTAAAGAAATTCAGATTGAAATAAAATGGAAAATATTCCTTTCTTTTGTATAAAATAAATAGAGGGGCATCAGTTAAGCTATCAAATTTTGTTGGAACATTACCAGCTGACAGCGTTGAAAGGCATTCTTCGTTTCTTGAAGTATGTTAATAGCTACTTCTTCGGATAGAAACGTTTCACCACCATATGTTTCCACATTCAATAATCTTGCTTGAATATCTCGTTTCAAGTCTTGAAACCTAATTTCAGATATATTTTTTGTATATGAAAATTAATTATTAAAATGAGTTGCAAAACGTGTAAGTAACTCCCAATGAAATATAATGTTAACTGTAATGTTAATAATTTAGTGGTCAAAAAAATTACATTAAATAACTAATTTTAGTTTGTAGATAGAAATCACTCTTATTTTGGTATGGTGATACAAAATTTTCGATAAACATATCAAACCACTTACCCACCACTTTGAATTTGTTTCTTCTGATGATTTTTCGATTCGTAAAACCGACTCAATATGGCGCCACACTGTTCTGTCAAAAACTGCCGTTCAATTCTGAAGAAATTATGAAACATAGGATACATTAAAACATTTGTTTAATTTCTGAGGAATGCTCAATGAATATACATTCCCATTTGCCTCAGAAAATGCAAGAACAAATGTTCTTAAAAACAGTTGACAGAAACTCGAAAACAAAATGAAGACGTACGTAGGATACGTTTCTAAATAACGTCCGAACACAGACCGCACCAACGTATCCATAAACTGAGCGTCAGTTCCAGAAATCCGCAATGTCAATAAATTTGATACTAATTTTTGTGTTCTAAAATTTGCTCTTCCGTAGAAATTTTCATGTAACAAATGATTTGTTTTGAAAAAGAATCAAAAAAGGAACTTAAAATAATTTAAGTTAAAAATTATTTCAAATGAAAATAACCTGGAATAGAGATCATATATTGTTGTTAAATAAATTTCTAAATCATTTTCTGAATCCCTTAACTTCATCGTTATGACTTCCTGCAAATTAAAAATTTCCTAAAAAAACTTTAATCATTCCGAACAGATTTATCAGCTATTAATGATGGTTAAAAAGATCATATAAATGAATGAGTAAAAATATCTAATTTCTGTAAAAATTGATAATTCAAGTAATATATTCAAACCATATGATAATTATTTAATCAGATAAGCAACCAACATTTACCTGCAATTTTCCATGGAATAAATTTAAAATCAATTTTGACTTCACTTGGTCAGGATTTGGAAAAATCTCTTTCAACATCGGCTGAGTTTTCTGACAAAGTGATAAAATATCATCGAAGATGTTATCACCGCGAAAAGCATTAATCTGCATATGCTCAACAAAAGCGTCCAGACACTGTGAGTAGCCCTAAATTTATAGCTTAATGCTTCACAAACTGTTGCATAAAAACATAAATCAATAAAAATGAAAATATATTCACGACGTGATGATAAATGTGTCAATGCTTCAAATTAAAATTCTAAAAATCTACTAGTCAATCTTATTCCTCAATATAAAGACAAGATTGATATCAGTCTTGTCTCAATAAAAAAATCGAAAAAATGTAATGGACATAAATTTAAATCAGTTTAAAAGAAATCCGCTAATTTCTGAAAAATAAATGAAAATTTCTGAATTATAGCAGTAAATTTCAATAACTCTTACTTTAAAGTCAGCCAAAATCGCAGCTATTTCATGCATTCTACGCCAGTTCCCCTGTCGATGAGCTCGCACAAATTCTTCCAACATTAATCGTTCAATTTCATCGTATTTGTGAGCAATTCTAATTTGCACGTTACTGTATTTATCTTTTGCTAATTCCTGCGAAATAGATGATAATTTTTGAATCATAGCAGCAGATTCCAACAACTGAAATTGAGAAATTAGCTTGAAGTGCACAGATTTAGCACAAAATGATGAAGAATAGTTATCAATTTATTTGCTCTGTTACATTTTCAGATGGCGTTGAGAAAATACCCTATCTGGATCAATGAAGATATCAGAACTCAGTGGTTGATCAGCCAAAAATTCATCGAAGTGCTTCATTAGCTGTAGAGCTTCATTGGCACGAGCGCGTGGCAAATGAACACTTTCCAATTGATCACCCAAATGTACCACTTTAGTTGAGACTGTTTGCATAGTGCTGTCCAACTGCTTCAAAAACTTGGCCTTCATTTCAGAATTTCAAAAGATTTGGGTTAAAATTGAATTTTTTTAATAAGTTTTTGACGGTATAACCATCGTCAGTAAAATTAATAGGCAAAATGAAGACAATCTTATTAGGTTAATTTAGAACATTTATGACCATATTTAAAATGAGATCGTACCTTTGTCAGAAGAATGTACTGACCAATAAAACGTTAAAACCCAGTGAAGCATGTTAAAAAGCAATGCTATTATCATTTAAAGTCATTAGATTTGTAAAGGGAATTTAACCTTTAATTTATCCATAGCATCAGCATTTTGTTCATGAAGTTTGTGTAGAACGTTTAAATATTCACGTTTATCATTGCTACATTGTTGTTCCAAGGAACTTATTTTCGACTATAATAGTTTCAATATTTTAGCATTGCTATAAGGTTTTGGACTGCCTAGCCAGAAGTAAATCATCAATTTGCTCATGTGCACTTGTTCTAAATTTTTAGGAATATTAAAGCTCAGAAATCCTAAAAATTCTCAATTTCAAAATTTAGGTGAGGAGAAACAAAACAGAAAAAAAATATTACCTGAAATTGATCGCTTAACATTTGTAAATTACCAATTTCCTCTTCAAACTTTGTCTTCAAATCCGTAACATTAATATCATCTTTACCTCCAGTTAAACGCCATGCCAAACGTTCCACAAAATCAATAGCATCAAAAGGTTCCTGAAAAACAAACACAGTGAAATTTAATTTACTGTTTTTCTGAATGATATAAAAAAATTAAAATTTTTTAGATATTAAAATTCATTGCTTTTAAATACAAATTTTCTTACTTGTTCTAAATCTTCGACATAAGTTGAAAAGTATTGATTTGTCATCGCTTTGATTCTTTGCTATGTTTCCAACAAACGAAAGTAAAGTAATATCACTTATCCTCGAATGAATAACTGTCAGATAGCAATGATATATTCTGGAAGAAAAAACTATCAATTATTATGATTTTAGAAAAATCATAAAACTTGATCACAAAAACAACATAATTATTGTAATAAGAATGATATGAGAAAAGAAAAAGGTAAAAAGCAAGACGAATGTGGTACAAAACTGAGCAATGGGAAGGACAAAGCACGCAATTTTCTTTTGGTGATGAAAATCAAAGAATCATTTAAATCAAAAAAGTTTATTATTCCTGCTGTAATATCATATATACTAATAAAATATTAGTAATAGTTAATGTAACTAAACAATTCCATTGTTAATATTCATCGTATCATAACACTTTATTTCTTTAATTGCAAAATGCAATTATTTTGTTCTTCATTTAATATACTCAACAAAACAAATTAAAATTTATTCAACAATTTTAAAATTATACGATATTGAAAGATAATTAAGAGAAAAAAGGAAAAATTGGACGCAAAATATGAAAAAATAAATCTGAAGAAATAGAGATGATAAATCTACGTGTATACAAGTATGTATAATATCTGCATGCACGTAAATGTACTATTAATGAATGAAAAAAAAAAAAAAGATTTAACAAATCATTTTCATCGATAACTTTCAATAGCATATAATACATTCTCAATTATTGCCACTTTTCTTTCCTCCTATTCCCTTTTTCTCTCAATATTTCACGTCATCTTCTCGATCTATATCTTTTAAGTAGCCTTCATTACTGCCATATCTTTACTCTCAATCACTGCTTTAGCTGTAGCATACATACCATCACTCATAAATTTTCTCAATCTCTAACACTATACTTCTTACATACACTATCATATCCTTTCTATCACATATTCCTGAATCCATTCAAATTCTAATTCTCTTCCGAAACACCTCCCACTCACTCACCGCACATCCTTATCAACTTGATTTCAGTGGGTTTGAAATCATTTAGCTATGAAAACGTCAGCCTAAATTGCTCTTGCAGGTTGCGTGAATGCATTACTGGCATGTCTTCGCGGGAATAACGTTCCCATTCCGGATCCGGCATTGTTTTATTAAATTAATATAAAGATTGAATAAAACTTAATATCATAATGTGTATATAAAATTTGATGACGAATTAATTCATGCTGTCTTGTAAATCGGATACGGATTTCAAGTTTTTTTTTAATTGATAAAGGTGAGTTCGTATCCTCTACATGGAAACTTATCATGTTCACTAAGAGCAGATAGAAAATTGATATTTTCAGATTGTCTCCTAAAATGGGATTGAAAATTCAAATCGTTCACAATTTATGTAAATGATTTAAGGTTCATTTCCATAAATTGTGAATAACTTGAAAAATCTGAGAGGTTAAAAAAAAATGTACAGCTGAATGAAAAAAAGGAAACAGTTTCAGGATAGGTGACGTTAATGTATGGTTTACATATTATCCTGTCTCATATTTCATATCCTAATTTTAAAGCTATCTAGTCTCTAAGCAAACAATTTTTTGATATCCAGAAATCTTTTTAAAGCTGTGGGGAAGTTTTCGGATATATTTTCAAAATAATATTGATAAAATCAGAACATTCGACAGGAAACCGTCGAAAGAAGTAATATAGGATCTCCTTCAAACAATGAATTTGTTGTACGCTAGACTTCGAGAGTTTCTTGGAATGATTTTTCGAGTTTCACAGAAATTATTGTGGTAAATCGATGGTTAAAACCAAAATTTTATTAACAGTATTTTGTTTTTTTGCAAATTTTTGATTAAATGTTATCATTTCTATGATCATCGATAGCCGTCGGTAGGATATCCCTTTTGCCATTTGTAATTGCTGATAAAAGCGTTGAAATGTTTCGAAAAATTTGCAAAAATTTCATCACTAATCAATTTTTCAGTGCTTATTTCATTTGTATATATACATTTATGTATATATGATCGTACTAGTACTGGTAGTTCTGAAGTACGTGTAATTAACGATGCAAATAATTGATAAGCTAATATCGGTAATACCTGTGTCGAATTGGGATGAAGCGGAACGTATTCTGGTGGATTACTGGACACAACAATGTCCACTTATTTGTGCACCTATCAAGGATCCATCATTTGATTTTAAGATCGACGAAAATGCATTCAGTGAGTGTTTTGATATCCAGTTGCAATATAAATTCATCTGATTATCATTTATCAATTTGAACATTAATGGATAATCGGTTGGTAGCTGATTAATTTTTTATCGGTTGTTAATCTAATCATTAATAAGCAATAAAAGGATATTGAATTAGTCATAATTTACTTGTTGTGATTATTTCCAACACTGATAAGTGGTAAATGAATTATTGATCTATTGTCATTTATCAGTGTCAATATGGAGGTGATGAGTAAACTAAAAACATATTCTTTGGTTTACTAAAATCGTATTTCTAATTTATCACATGTATATTGCTCTGTTGTTATCTAATTAAATGGAAAAAGATTGGAAAGAATAGTTGGTAATTGGAAAAAAATTAAAATCAACTGTTTAATGTCCAGATTGTATTTCCTGAATGCAGCATTTAGATTTTTGATGCAAATTCTTAATTTCGAAATTATAATGTGCTCAAAGAGACTGACCTACAATTGAATTAGTTTTTTCGTTGTTAATATTCGGTTTAAGTCAATTCAAATTATTCGGTTGTTGTTGGGTTCTTGTTATCCGTCGCCCTTCCTATCTCAGTAATCTTTCGGAATATTCTCTGGTATCTCCCAGCTGGAATTCAAAAATTTGGTATGAAAAGTTTGCATATCAATCAGTACGTTTTGATATTTTCGAAATAAGACAAACTTTTTTTTTCAAATTAACTTTGCATTCTTTCGCAACCATTTTTAGAATTCAATTTAAAAATATATTGTAACGTTATGTAACGAGTGGCGTCATTTATATTAAAAAAAGAAAGAAAAACGTGGTCATCGGATAAATGTTTATTAAAAATTGAAATCCGTTTTAATTTTTTTAAAAAAGAATGATAATTAAAAAAAAGTTTGATTCTTTTGAAAAGCTTCAATTTTTTCTTTAAAATTTTCAAAGTTTTGCTATT
>UPTC01002151.1:0-10206 GCA_900537255.1 Acanthocheilonema viteae | reverse complement strand
ATAAACTTACTGGAATTGTGTTTCGATCACTCATTGAGACAATAATTAATTCTATTCAAAAATAATGTTCGGATGGTTGTTGGAAATGAAAGGTCGAGATCGAGCTAACAGACAACTATGACTCTGTAGACATTGTTCATTACTCGACTTGACATATTTAAATATCACATTGCGTTAACGATACCATCGAAAGGATGCAAAAATAATCTTCCAAATGAAACAGATATACGAAGGAGATAGAAGAATTACGAGAACTCGATCACTTCGAGTTGCATTTGATTCTGTTTTCTAAGTCTTTCTCCCTCTTCGTGCCACTTTGGTCCTTTAGTCAAGAAATTGTCAGTGTTCAGATAATATTTCTCGAATTTATTTCCACAAATTAAAGGAAAAAACTTCAGGGCTGAACCGCTGGAAGCACGAAGGTAACAAGCATTAAAGTCGCCATTGTTCGTTACATCTATGCAACTTACTTTCATCTAAAAAGTAATTCGGGTGGATCAATCGATCTCTGTCAAACAATCTCTCCCGCTTTAGCACCATTTTATTGGGATAATGGGTCATTCCATAAATTTGAATAAATTGATTAAATGAGCATCGATAAATATTTGATAATTATTTGTTGCTGAGTGCTTTCGAAACGCATTTCTCGAAGATCGACTAGCAATGACAATGAGTTACTGATTGAAATAGAAAAAGGTTTCCATAAAAAAGAGGACGTCAAGATTCTGAAATGTCATCGAGAATGGACGAAGGACAGTTTTACGAATTTCTTTAATTGTCAGATGCGACTGAATGTTTGTCATATACATCGTTGTTAGAAATCTTTTCAAAACTTATTTTAATTTACTTGCAAAAACAGAAGTTCGGAATGAACGAACAGATTCGAATATTTTCCATGGAAACAAAAATTAATAATTGTGTATATCACGCTGTTAATGATTATTGAAATGGAAGATAATCGAAGAAGAATCGATTCTTTCCCTGTCAAATTTTAAGATCATTTAAGAATTTTACTTCTTTTTAATCTAATTCAGATCGTAATTTGTAACCAATGAATGCACTCATGACTGCAAAATTTGTTCAACATAATGCTTCCAATTTGTAATATATGTGGTGAAGCGGAATGGATTTATTACATTTTGGTCACTTAAAGCCAAATAAAAAAGTCGTAATGGCAATGCATCTCTTCGTTTCAGCAAGTGTTAACAATTTGCATCTCTTTCCAGACAGATCTGAACGATTCAATCCTTTCATTTTCATTTAGATGTATGAAACAGAAAACTGGAAAAGCTTTGTTAGAGACCAAATTTAAATGATAAAACAAACTAGGAATGAACTCTCTCATAAAAGTAAAAATATTTAAGTACAACAATCAAGATGGGAACATAACAAATAAAATATACAATTACAAACGAATAATCTGGGAGGAAAAAATATCGATAAAGGAACACAGCTTAAAACGGATGAAGGAACACAGTTTAATTCATTTCTTGACAAAAACGGCCACTTCGATTGAGCTCCCATTATTTCAATCTGTGCGATTAAGGTCTCATTTCTAAAGGGCTACAGTATTTCTGCACGTGGTGATCCATTTTTCAGTCGAAGATATTACTACCTCAAAAGCTTTCCAGCAATCCTTTATTTTGGAACGCGGCGGATTTCATTTGAAAGCCAGAAAGCAAATGTTATCGCAGCCATCGATCCATTTTGATGCAAGACACCCAAATAAACTGGCACGTAATGCACCTGAAATTCGGAATTCACTTATATCTGGCATCATCGATCTACACAGATTCGAGTAATACCACTGCTTCCATAGCTCGCTATATTCTCAAAATTAAGTGAATCTTATGAATCTTAAAAATCTGGATTATTTGACTAGGAATATGCAAGGAGTGATTAATAGTGGGTTAAGGAAATGGCTTACCACGTAGTCTTAATCTATTTCCGTCATATAATTTTACAGCACCATAAAACTCTTCACAGTACTTTAGCAAAATCACATTTGTATTATTACACTCAAGTTTTTAAAGATGGCTAAATAACTTGAATAATGCAATATACTTTACCAAAGCAGCTATGCCTAGAAGGGCCTGAACGTATATCATACCCATCAACGAATGTAATGCAATTTTGGCACGCCGACTAAGAACCATACGACGTCCAACAAGCCATGTAAGTGTTATCGAAAGCAACGTTAAGTAAGCCTGTAAAAAGTTGAGACAGAAAATTCATAGTGAATAATGAAGCAACAGTTTGCTTTTAAAAGTGTAAAGGCTTTGATTCCAGAAAAATTATATGAAATCTTTCTAATTGTATTTGTTGAGAACAGGAAAAACAGTCAAAACCGAATCGAAGCCATAAAAAGTCTAAAAAATTAACCATATTCCGATGCATAAATTGGGCGGTTACTGGATTTTCAAAAATATTGCGCCACTTCGGATCTTTAAGCCACAAATCTTCTGGAAGCCAGCTTCCTGCATACTTCGGCCATGAATTGTAAACTAATCCAGCGTCTAAGCCAGCAACAAAAGCGCCTGCAATTAAAGTGTTATGTAAAAAATAAATTCTTCCACCAATCTGAAATTATGGATGTCAAATAATCACAACTTCCATAATGTTTTCTTCTTTGCTGAAGAATAAGCAAAATTAACCCATCACTGCAGTCAAAATTATCATCGTTTTTGAAAGATGTGTCATACCGCGTAATTGTCCAATCTTGTTAACATTTGTATGCTGGAAAAACCCACTAATTATGCATACCATAAAATTTGCTTACAAAATTTATAAAGAGAAACCAAATGAGAAGAAGCAACATCATTACTTTTGGTTTCTCTCAGTTAGAGACATGATTCGATCCTTAATAAGTGTGTCAAATTCTAGATGATACCGAGGATATAATACATTATGCTAACTTTTCTCTCAGGTTTATTCACATACTGCAGAGCTTCAAAGTTTTGCAATTATAGTCAACAGTGCAGACGTCCCTTTCAATTAAATTTTTTCTTTCCCAAAAGAATCAGTTCTTATCAATTCTGATTTTCCAATCAAAAAGAGTTTTTTCTTCAATTGATTCACATTCATACTTTCTTTAAAGAACTCAGAAAAGTGATATGAATATTCGCAAAAAAAGATTAGAAAAACACCAGTTAACGTTTGACTATGATCCAGCCACTATAAAGTAGGTTTAAGTTATCTTCACATGAAAACTCAATCATTTCTCAAACTTCAGTAAAAAAAGAAAATAAAACATACATCATGGGGTGTAAAAATATGTGAAAGACCAGTCCACAAAAACATGGTATATAAAACAAAAGCTAGTGTCAGGTGAGTGGCTAAACGATATTCCGAAACCCGAGGAATTTCTTTATTAGAATTGTTCTTCGGATCCAATCCTGATTTCACCATCCACCAACCAATGAGTCCCTAAAATAAATACAGATAATGGTATGCTGAAAAATTATTTTGGTTGAGATTATCAAAGTTACGTAAGCTTTAGAGTGGAATTTGCGGTTATTTGGACTAAATAACTGCCTTGACATAAGCAAAATAACTTGCCTGGAGACAAATCAGAGTACCGACAGTAAACATCCGTTTTTTCATTGCAGAAGAGAAACGACCTTTTATCCAGAAAAATGCACAGGGAACTAGGAAAACGATACCCAGCATCCGTCCCCACATTCGATGAATGTATTCCATTGCCCAAATAAATTTGAATTCTGCCAATGTCATCTCTTCGTTACTACTTTTGCTACAAAAATTATAGCAGTCATAAATTTTCCAATGAATCAACCCCCTCATCAAAAAAAAAATCTTTTTCATATCGACAAGTATAATGTTTCTGTTTCTCACTAAATAGTTGTGGAAACTGTTTTATGAGTAGTACAGACATACAATTTATACTCTGGAAACTGCTTGTAACGTTCAAATTCTGCTTCCCATTCATCCTTACTCCATGGAGGATTCATCGTATGGAGCAAATCCCAATTCACCATACTAAGCCCTGATTCTGTCAATCTGAAAACAGATTCTGATCAAGTAGAAAGATAACATTACAGAACTTCCCAGCTAACTCTAATTTTAGATTAATTAAATAGAAAAAGAAACTGGAAAGAACTTTCTGAAGATTTAAATCATGCCTTGTGATACCCCCCAAAGCAACTGCTCCATAAACCATTCCAGCACATCCCAATAACCACGTCCCGATTTTTCGACGCTGTGATGGTGTTAAGTGATCTGATAGTGGCACACCAAGTGCCATACGCCTTTTCATAATATTGGTTCTGAAACTTTAATAAGAATGAATCACAGATACATGAATATCTGATAGATAATAGACCTGTCAAAAATACTAAAACATAGCAAAAGCAAAATTTTCAAGTATCACTCATCATCATCTTATTGTCAAATTTCCAACCAATCAAAAAGAACTGACATTCGCGAAATTCTGAGAGAAGCGAACGCTCCCTTCATGTTGCTACCGAACGCCGAACCGGTATAAATTGAACACTTTCCGATCATATTACTGCATGCTCGTCCAGTGAGAAGGCGTACCAACAACATTACTGAAACGCAATTTGTTTTTTGGATAATGGGATAAAATTGTTGTACTGGTCGCATCTAATCATAAAGAATTTATGATTAAATAAAACAGAAAACAAACGATCAGATAAAACATTCCCTTCTTAGTGCAAAAAGGTATATTTCTTCTATATGCAAAAAAGCATGGAACTATATATAGCTAATAATTAACTATTCAAGGCTTAGCAAAAAATCAATTTAAATAGACAAAAGTCTATTTCACAAATTTGAGAGATAACACTGCAACGATAAACATCATTTATTTTTGTTACAATGATACATAATATTCAATATATTCATTACGGTACAATTTGTTTCCAAATGGATTACCTCAAGAATAATTAAGACAACAAACATCGTTAAAGCTTTTAGCACAGTCTATTTAGTGATCAGAAATTAATATTTAGGGCAATTTAACATAGAGATGAGCTAATATCAATAATAAACTTCGAGAATTATCCTATCTAATAAAATTACAAAAAACGACAAAATAAGGCATAAAAAGGTCAAAATGAGAGAATGGGCTTAATCCAAATATTAATTAATTCAATTAAAGAACTGATTTAGATATGAACGCAACAACAGAGAGCAACATGGTCGGACTAGATCACATGAAATCAAATTTAAGGAAGCGTATTTTTAAAATGTCCCAAGTTAACAACGACAGGCAGAAAGATCAGCAAAGAGATAAGTTTTGATTTAATTTTGCAAAAAGATTAATACGATCAATTAACCTAATTGCAACATAAAAATTAATTAATCAAAGAGTATTCTCCTTAAATAGGACTCGCATAAATGACATCTTCCTTGAGACATTTTTAAATTTCTCTATCATGCAATAATTATTTTTACACTAAGAAACCTACTGTTCATCACATATAATACAATACTAACATCAACTATATTCATTTAATAAAAGAATCCTATATTGAAACTAATTATCGTCACAAGTATAGAAGAAATTTTTCAACATATACTTTAAGTATAAAAAATCCCTGAATGTCTAAAAAATTATAACTTCTATTTATTCATTAAAGAAATTTTTTTTGAATGAGTGCGTCACAAGTTAAACTTTCAAATCTTAGAAAAGCATCCAAAATCGAGTTACGGATTGTGTTTTTTCTCATATAGGGGCAATTTCGGAGTAATACCCAGTGTTTCAAATTTGAAGCGCCAATAAGCAACAACCATCCGATCCCACACATTTCCCAAATCTGTGAGCGCTGGCCGAACATCTAATATGGTGAATAACTTCGATTTTGGATCAACAGCGCCACCATCGTAAAAATCGATTACATAATGAACCTGAAATTAATTTCCTTTGTCATCTAGCGACATAATTAAAGAACATTTTATGAATTCAAAAAGCATAAAACAAATTTTTCCCATTTCCAAAAAGTTATACAAAGCAGTGTTTCGAAGAAACATTACATCTATTTCTTTAAATAATAAGTAAATTTGGAAGAGAGCTATCATTCTTTTTTACACTTCCATTCTGGCAATTATGTTAAATGCCACCAATTAAATAATCACTGGTAATTCCAAATTTATTCTCTTCTCGTATGTAAAAAAAAAAAAACGAACATCTTTTTGGCCACATCGATCTACTGTCCAATCATGCCGATCAAAAGGTAATTCGTATCTGAAGAAGACTCCTTTAGATGACTTTACCTTCACAAAGTAAATGAAAAAAAATTAATGATGACAATGCAAACAAGACTATCGCGAATTTTAAAGACGAAACAAAACAAACCCCAGTAACTGTCTAATTCGAGCTCGCGGAGAAATCTTTTGAGCATTGCCATGAAAATTTTTCAACTTTGGACAACTGCATTCACTACAACTTATCAATTGGTAGAGAAGGAAAAAATAAAGTAAGCAATACACTGTTTGTTGATATGAGCATGAATTACTAAAAAGTTTCTCAGATTTATAAAAATTCAGTTAAAACAACTATGTGGAAAGCAAATCTGAATAGTTCTATTTTCCTTTTATCAGGTCTCTAAATGAAGAAAGACATAAATTTCTATAGAAGATAATGGATTTCATTTTTGGAAATAGTAATTCAGAAAATGAGACACAAGACGATTAACTTCTCATGAGACACAAGACGATAAACTTCTCCTCTTTTTTAAACGTAACAAAATGAAACTGATGAAATACCAGTACGAGTTTTCTTTTTCATAAAACTCACGGATGTAGAAGCATTTCCCATTTCAAGATTTCACGCCACACTTCCTCGTTATTTGCATTATGAATTTTGATAATTTTGTTCATATCTTTTGCACTAATCTGATCATTTTTCCACTGCCATCCTGTAAACATTCAATAAATGATGTTCCAATAAACAATGATGAATACTGGTTTATGATGTCAATGTACAAACCAACAATACCTTTTCTTAGCATAGCATTCCAAAACATTTGTTCCGATGGATATTCCCAATAACTATCTTCTGTAGCTTTCGGAATCGTAGATCGTTGTCGTTCAATACTTAATGGAAATGGTTGGCCAGGTGAGGGCCTTTGATTAGGAGGAGGCATCTGTAAATTTAACATTTCATTTTAATAAATAATGCAAAATTTTCATTAAGTACATTTATTTTAGACTCAAAACGGTAGGTATAATAAAATCAAATTTCACAAACAACTTGCAGCATTTAACACATTGAAATCATCAGATTCCGAGGTACATCCACCCTGTTCATTCTTCTTTTTATCTTGATGCCTTGGGCACTCAGAAGTTACTGATTTAGCCACACCTTCTTTCTTAGCGTTAGCAGATTGATCTTTAACCGACTGATATGGACAACTGAATTTTGATGCCTGAAATTTAGGCTAAGAGAGCAAAAAACGGACTGAAATATGAAATGGTGAAGGACATCATAAGATAGGTTAGATGAGATAAAAAAAGTGAGAAATATTACCTCAGGTTGAGAAGTTTCATGTGACAGCTGCGACGACTGCCAATTGCCCATTTTGATCGATTCTGGAGAGAGGAAAAATTACGCAGCGAAACTGACGATAAAAAGCTACGGAAAAGAAGGAGCGAAATCCCTCACGTCCCTGGGTTTCGCCAGACCGCGTTTTACACTTAGTACGATCTATCTGAGAATCCGAGACCGTCAAATACCCAAAAGACTTACTGGCGCGATTGTTTTGAAATGAGTCTCGAATAAGGACGGAGTGGAAATGATGGTTAGGAGTTTGCCGATAGGTTGTTTAATTGCTTAGGATTTAGTATGCTAGCTTGATGTGTTAAGTTTTTAGGTATTCTCGTTTTTCTATCTTTCATGACAGGCGCATTGTGATCTTTACGGAATAGCTGAGGAATCAGTAATATGGCTGCAACAAATCCCAATCCAAATTATCTATATAGAAAATATACAGAAAACATACATTACCTATCAGAGCCGTATTTCAGAAATGATTGTAAACGAAACCTTTGAACCTTCCGATTAGGAGATTATTAGTGATCGTGAATGTACAATAATACCTTTTCCATCCTAATCGACAATATATCCCACTATCATTCCCGCTTTTTCTCACTTTTCTCCTTGCCTTGCTGTGATGGTCATTGCTCTACCACGACTGCGATGAGTGATCACGTCATCCCGATCAACGATTACTTCTTCACGATTTCTACTGGATTGAGTAATTAGGCTGATTTCCAATTATCGTTTAATGGAGCCGTTAGGATTTGAGAGTGCAGAAAGCAAAAAGATCCTAATGTACAGATTTGCCAATTGATTGAATAATTCGTACTTTGTATTATTGATTTTTTCACATTGAAACGGCTGCTAAAGGAACTTGTCAGAAATGAAGCGCAGAATTTTTGTAAGTTAGTTGGTCACTCAAGTATTCAGTTCATGAATCAATCAGTTAGCATAGAAATTGTTCAGACAGCTTATCATGTGAGTCATTCAATCAGTTAAACTGCGAATTAGTTATTGAGTCGGTTGATTTTTCGAATTACTCATTCAATCGGTTGTTCAGTTTTACATTCAATTAATTAATTAAATATCAGCATAAAGCTTTGAAAATTAACCAAATAATTTTCAGAGTGATTCAATCAGCGTAGTTCTGCGTAGAATATTAATCAGCGTAGAATATAAATCTTGGATATCATAGTAGGAATTTATTTTAATGAAATGAAGGAGTAATTAGAACTTATATGGGGATTAATTGGACTGGAAATCAGTCGAAAGGGTCTGTCTGGTAGTGTGCGGTTGTTTCATCTTTTTGCTCTCATTTCAGTGACTCATCGTTTAATTGTTTACTTAATTGGTATATTTATGCGTGTGTTTTACACGTCGGTCCTTTTTTATATTTAAATAGGAATATTTTGCTGTTGTTTGCTTCCATATTATTAATCATTTTATAAAATTTGAGTAAATAAATGTTTGAATTATTTCTTCAGGAATATTTCTTTCATCAATTCTTGTTACTTATAAATAAAATGTTGGTGAAATACGAAATAGCCATTAATACACTGTTAACAAAATTTGACTTGTTAGTGAATGCTGTTTTATCTTTTATCATATTATGGAAGTTATCAATGCATTCCATATTTTTGTTTCCAGAAGCTGTCTCGTTATCATAACCAGCAGGTTTAATCGAATTTGCGTGATAGAAAGGAAGTGTAGGATTGATAGAGGATATTGGTGAAGGAAGCTTTATAGAACTGATAAAAGTTAGCTGATCTGTCAGCAATGCGAGAAATTCTTCAAATTCAAGCTGGGCAATGTGGCAATCAAATTGGCACTAAGGTTTCCAGAATTTTTCAAACACTTTTATATAGTTTCATGCAAAACAGTTGGTAATTAACCGGATGTTACAGAAGAAATAAGTTTTGTTTAAAAAGTAAACTGGAAAGAGACAGGACGAAATATGGCTTATCATAAGGCAATAAAGATAGGATTCAGATGACCAGATTTAGGAAGAATTACGTGATTGTATTAGTGTAGCTGACTGACTTAACCGATTGCATATGCACGTGCTCTCCGGGATATTAAATATCAAGGAAGTCTTTGTTTCCACCGCAATTAATGTCGTAAGTTGCAGTTTTGGGAAGTGATTTCGGATGAACACGGTATACAACCTGATGGTATGTACTGTGGTGAATCGGATTTGCAGCGCGAGCGTATTAATGTGTACTACAATGAAGCAAGCAGTTAGTCTTTGCATTTTTGGTTTAATAGTTTTAGTAGAATCTCAGCGAGATATTGATTTTCTTGGTCAGGTGGCCGTTATGTTCCGCGTACTGTTCTGGTTGATCTTGAACCCGGTACCATGGATTCAGTTCGTAATAGTCCATATGGAAAGCTTTTTCGCCCCGACAATTTTGTTTTTGGTCAAAGTGGTGCAGGAAACAATTGGGCGAAAGGACATTATACGGAGGGCGCAGAGCTAGTTGATAATGTTCTGGATGTCGTGAGAAAAGAAGTTGAAGGGTGCGATTGCTTGCAGGTTAGATTTCTTTCTCTCTCAAACTTTGTTTTTACTGTTTCGCAAAATAAATTCACTCTCTAGGAATAATTGATAATTTTAGGGTTTTCAACTCACTCATTCGCTGGGAGGCGGTACAGGTTCAGGCATGGGAACCTTGATGATATCGAAAATTCGT
>UPTC01002149.1:0-10212 GCA_900537255.1 Acanthocheilonema viteae | reverse complement strand
AATCAGATAGAGAAGGGATAGCAGCTCTTTTGAGTGTCATTCCAAGTGAAATATTATTGATTTCAACATCATCTGAACCTTTCGCTGCTGAAATAATTCGAACACTTATGCTTATAATCAATGGGTGAGCATTTTTGTCTTTACTATGCAAAATTTTCTCTTTCAAATTAATATGATTTTCTGTTAAGCTTAACTGTATTTTGAAAAACAAAAAAGTAGTAAGTAGGGTGGTTGCAATGCACGCTTTCTAGATCTAGTGCATTGGATGCAACCTGGGCTTATGGACGACGTTCCTGTGTGGAAGCTATTACACGCATTGTTGATTCAGTTGGACTTGAATCGTTGGGCGACAGTGCTGAACTTCTTGATTGGTTTGTCATTATATTTCGATTTTGTAAATTTTCTTAGCACATTTACTATAATGTTTTTTATAATGCTTATATATATATATATATATATATATATATAGCACGGTTTTCTGTCTCTATTCTTATCGTAATAATAGTGTTCTAGTCTCATTAATTGTTTGGACGATTATACAATGGACAAAAGGGGTGATGTTGGAAGAGTTCTGCGCGAGGAAGCGATGAGGGCACTTGCAGTTATTTTACCTCTGGCACAAAATTGCTCGAAAGTTGCTGATCGTATTTCCGAAGCAGTCTTTAAAATAATTCAGCAATCTATCGAGAAAATTGATGCAACTCGTGAGGTAGTTTTTATATAATACACAAAGTTTTACACATCATGCAGCGGTATATATATATATATGTTAAAAGAAAAATATCACCATTGTTTACAACGAGGATTCATAATTCGAATTTCCAAAAAAAAATTTGTATTTTCCTCAATCTATTCATCTTTCTAGTGTGCTGCATTGGTGATGAAGAGGATCTTGAAATCAGGACTAAAGAATATTCAAGAAGAAGAAATTCTAAGGGAAATTTATTTGGTTAATGGTTTGAATATGGACTGGAGATTGTCATCTTGTTTCAAACGATTAGCTTTGCTGTTGAAAAGTTCTTACTACCGATATTCTGCCTTAAATGGATTTATTATATCTGCTGGTAAATATTTGAACTAGATTAGAGTACTGTTATTGTTAGATCTTATTTCTTTTATTTCAGAATTTTCATAAGACTGTTCTCTCTATTTTTTTGAAATTTAGGCGGTGTTACGGAATCTACGATGCGAGGCGCATCTGATGCTTTGCTTTCGGTGATTTCTGATATGCGCGAATCACGACAAGTTAGTTAATAACAGAATGTGACGAATTAGCGTTATTAACAGCTGTGTTGTGCAGTTTTTAAAGAAACATAGGTACGTTAACCAAATATTTATATTAAGAAGCAAATAATCTTTCAAATTTTTAGGAATTAGAAAATTTTCTGCAATGTTTTGCATCCATCTTAATCAATAATGCTGGCATAGTGCGTATAACTCAACCTCTGCTTCGTACACTGGACCAGATTTTATCAGCACAGCTTCTGGAATGTTTTGAGGCAGATCCAGATTCTTCACCGTCTCTTCGGAAAATTGTGGATCGCGTCGCGATCGTATGCGCTTATCTTATAAATTTTTAATGATTACTTGTATTTAAATCAGACGTTTTCTCAGGGATGATTACATTAGACATTAAGATGTTGTGGAATATTTCTTTATTAACAATTATTTGATTTATATTTCGTTCAGCATTGCTGAACTGATTAGTTTAATAGATTGGAAGCTTATTAATCAATCTAGCAACACGACAAATCTTGCTGGTTCTTAGATTTACAAAGCTATGGATCATGAGAAATTTGTGCTGCGTTCGGTGCTTTATAATAGCACTTGAATTTGTTTGCGAAATATGAATTTTTCAGGAGGCAACAGTTAAAGGAAGTGCACAGAAAGTCAAGATATGTATTTCAGTTTTATGCCATTTCTTACATTTCAATTCATCTAGTTTAGTTTGGCAAAAATCTGCGTCATTGGCAAGTTCCTTTCCTAATCTAATGTTATTAAGTTTAGTATTTTTATTGTAGACTTTAATTTACTTTAATTGATCAATCTTTCGCGGTTTTTAGACAGATTTTACTCGAACTCGAGTTTGCTTGCCATAAACATAGTTCTCTAGTGTTTGAGAGTTATTTAATTAATGCACTGCAGGTTGTCCGCACTTTGCGATCTCGTTATCCCATAATGCGTCGTAATACAGCGGAGCAACTTTATGAATGCTTGGCCTCCGAATGTGATAGCAACAATGAAATGGAAAGAAATAAACGCCTAGAATTGTTGAATTTACTTTCAGAAACAAAGTGGAATATTACTGGTGATGAACAGTACTTTGTAAAAATTAGCCATTTAATCGCTGAAATGTTGAATGTGGCTTCTTAAGATTCAGAATTTCTTTTTAAAGTACTATTTGCTCAGTTTTAAGGTTTTTAGGAGATGCGCTCAGGAAATGTCGAGATGAAAAGAGATTAAATGTAACAGAAACAACTAAGAGATTTTTAGACGTAGTTTCAGATTATGTCTTTGTCCTTGTTATGGTCAGTTGTGATTCTAATTTTTTATCAGGGAATATTAGCATAAAATATGAGATCCTTAATTTATTGGTATCTAAAAGTTCGTATATTATTCCCGATCTCTTTATATGTAACATAATATATCACTATGCTCCAAATTATTAATTATTAGCTGTGATAAATAAATGATTTGTTACTTTTTCTCAGAACTGTGCAAGTTTTATTACGATTACTTCGTTATTATGACTTTGAATATTTGAATGTTAACTATATTTGAATGTTAAAAAGAACTGTGCATCAAAAAAAGAACAGCTCAGATGGGCGAAGATAATCTGCGCAACTATAGTTGAGATATTTTTCTGCTAATGTAAAAGAATTCGGTGGTGCTTCGTTTGCCAGATACTTAGATTAATGAAAAGAAGTTGTGCGAACTTCAAGGACCTGATTTAAATATATGTGTATATACATCTATAAATCTGTTTTTTTTGTGGCAGAATGTCTTCAATCGATGTAACAGAGATTCTGCGAACATCATCCGAGGTAATAGGATTTTTTTCACATTTTAAGGATTTTCATTTTCCCACCAAACTTTTAAAATATTGAACTAAGATATCTTGGATTCTGTGTGATGACTGGCAACAATTTTAAGGTGCAATCGAAGCGAGCTCGTATTGACATTGCCAATATATCTACGGCAACCACCACACCAGAGGATATCCTGGCTGCATTGGAAAAAGATGAATCGCAAGCAATGGTTGTTGATGAAGCAGCTGTTAAACGAATTGTTATGCAGGTCGATTGTACATGGGCACTGCAAATGTTATTTCCCTTAGTAGAGATTATTTTATAGCACTAACTGTTTGGCATTTTAACATTTTTAAGCTTTTTAGCTAGAGAAACGATGTTTGAAAAATCGAGAGATGCGCATCAAATACGGTGATGAACCAGCGAAGTTCATGGAAAGCGAAGTTGAATTAAATGAAGCAGTACAGGTTCGTATCTCTTTTTGTTGCACTTTTTTCTTATATTGGATATGAATTATGTGCCGCTGTTTGAGGAGATGCACGCATTAGCAACGCAGCCTGATTTATATGAATTGCTTCTTGATCATGGCGCAACGGCTACTCTTTTACAGTTATTAGCTCACGAAAACTCTGACATTGTTGCCGCTGTCATCAATCTTTTACAGGTTTCTTTAAACTGTTGCACCAAATATATAGAGAATTTTAATTGGTACAATAAATTAGAGCGGTACGTGATACCAAAATAATCGAGATTAAGTTCATTGGATTTCCGAATTTAAACGTTTTTATAACCGAGAAGTGTTTTTCCTGTTTTATTACAAATCAAATATCGGCAACTACTTGAGGGATTTTAGTGAGCAAAATAAGTTTTTAACTACTTCCGAAATTTTGTCAATTTTTTATTTGAAGGAATTAACAGATGTTGATACACTGAATGAAGGTGAAGGTGGCGCTGCGAAACTAATTGATGTATTAGTTGCTGATCAGTTAATTGAAACATTAGTACAGCAAAGTATTGAGCGTTTGGATGAAACTATAAAAGACGAAGCTGATGCAATCCATAATGCATTATCGGTTGTAGAAAATGTAAATTTCTAGAAAATTTGTTATCATTTTCAGGTCAATGCCTTTTCGAATCAAGGTATTATTTAGTCTTCGGAAGATTATAGACAGATAATTCAAGGTAGCAATTTGCTAAAATGGTGTGATAGTTATTGATTCTGAAGGATCTCGCAATTTTAATAGAAAAAGAACTTAGTATTTGACATACATTCAGTATTTATATATTAAAAATGTTGTGACTGCAATAAACAGCTATAATTTTGAATAATTAAGCACCCCAAAACTAATTCTCCTTACTACTACAGAATCAAAATTCTTTTCTTTTTGCAGGTGCTCGATTTCCGGCCATCATTTGCTGATATTTGTGTCGAACAGGGTTTGTTTGCTTGGCTTCTTCGTCGTGGAACTCAACGAGGAGCTTTAGATGCGAATAAGATGTTTGCTAGTGAATTGCTTTCTTTACTTCTGCAATCAACCGAATTAGCTAGAAAACGATTAACAGAAAAAGTTGATGGCTTCGATTTGCTGCTTCGTGTATGTTTTTATTAAACCATGGTTTCAAAATGTTGGAAATTCAAAGATACATCTCATGGATCAAGGTTCTTTGTTGGTTTTTCTATATATGAAGAATTCTTGGATTCTTTTGGTGCAATTTAATACGCTTTAGGCTTTGGCCACTTACAAGCGTCATGATCCAGGGAGTGCAGATGAACGGGAACATATGGAGAACTTGTTCAATGCTGTATGCGCCGCGCTTATGTATGCACCAAACAGACAGAAATTTCTGGACGGTGAAGGCCTTCAGTTAATGAATCTTATGCTGAGGTAACTGATTTATGTCTTTATAATTCTCAATACTTTTTTATTAGATTTTTTGCGCAAATTTTCATTTTCATGTATTTGCTTCTTACCTATATCTTCGAAAATCTCCAGTGTTCTTTAGGGAACGCAAGCAGTCACGTGAAAGTGCACTAAAGGTTTTAGATTACGCCACAAATGGTGCAGAAGGAAAATCCAATTGTGCCAAATTCATCGATATTCTTGGTGAACCTTTGAGATTTGTTAATAATAGCAATTAATTTGCAGTAGATTTTAAAAAAGTGGTAAATGGTCTGCACTGGTTAATAATTCTTTTGTAGTCGTGATCAGTCGTACTTCCTGAGTTTCCTTCCTTGTTATATGTTTTTCTTCAAAGCTTTTAGAAAAGTATTTTCAGGTTTGCGAACAATTTTTCCGCTGTTTATGAGAACTCCATCAAAGCAGAAAAGAAAGGATTCAACACCAGATGAACATGAAGAGCATGTTTGTTCGGTAAAATATCATATTCTTTTTATGATCCAAATTGTAATGAATAATTTGCTGTTGTTATGGCTCTGTATATATTTATCGATTTGTTAGCGCAAAAAAAACAATGTAAAATTTTGTAGGTTTTGGCATCTTTACTGAGATCTTGTGGTGAAGAAGGGCGTAATCGGATTTTTTCGAAATTTAGCGAACACGAATATGAAAAAGTCGACCGTGCAGTTGAACTCGTTTTAAAATATCAGTAAGTTTTACTTCTGAAGTCAATCTTGTTTATGCAGGAAAAGGCGATTTTCTTCCGTTGTGAATTACTGCTTTTTAAAATTTTAAAGATAGAATATCTGAACAGAAAGAGTGAAATAAAAAGAGAAACTCTGTTATGTAATAAATTTAAATAGGAAAAAAAACTATATAGTAAATGTAAAAATTAAATACTCCAAAATAGTTTGAATTAGTGCATATTTTATTTGTAACTCTGGTTTTCACTCTGTTTAGAATTTTACAGTCCCCTAAATATTATAAATAAACATATCTATGGATATTTTAAGGAAAACATTTATTGATATTTATATCGAGTGATTAAAACAATATTTAGGGAACGTGTGGACCGATTTGATGCCCGTCAAGCTAATTTGACACAGAACAGCAAATTATCTGATGATGAAATTGAACAGTTGTATCTGGATAAATTGGATGCTGGTTTGTACACATTGCAACGTATCATTTTAATTCTTGCGGATGTATGCGCAAATGCAATGCTTGGCTGTCGTAACCGAGCTGTAAAGCTGTTCCAAATGCGCACTGGAAATGGAAAACTTAGCAAACATCTTGTACCGGTTTGTTTACTAATATTTTTACTTCATTATTATTTTAATTGCATTCATTTTATTTTCTTTCATGATTATTTTCAGAAATTGTTTTAATTAATATGCTTATTATTTTTGTTTGCTTTTCCTCCTCTTTTCTTTTGTAGATATATTTCTACCTTTTTTTATTTGATTTTTAGTTAAAATGTTATTTTATTAGGCGTATTAATTCATGCTTTTGAAATTTCTAATCTAGATTTCTCCGTCGGATCGTAAACTTTTAAGACGATAATTGCACGAAATACCATTTATTACTCAACGAATATATTTTTCTAACTAAGCAAAGCTACACCCTATGTTTCAGTCGGTGAAATAATATTACCGTTGTCATTTAGGAATGTATCCAGCTGTTTTTCATAATTCATGTTTTCAGGTTCTTGAAGAGTATGAAATTAATTTAGGCGCAGAAGCAGATGAAGAAAGGAAACGCATACGTCAGCTTATCGCACGGCTAAATAGCATTGATAAAAACTAGATCTTTTATCTTACATTTATGTCCGCTATATATATGACTCGTTTTTTCCATGCTGCAGTTTTTGTTCATGAATGAAATTATACATCTTGATCAGTGTGAACCGCATAAATTTTAAATTTTATCTTTAACAAGACTGGATTTTTCGAAACAAAAAAAAATCAAATTGATAGATATATTAGCTTAGTGAAGACATCTCAGTTCGATGCTAATTAGAGTCAATAGACATGATGAAGGAGTGTACATACAATAAGGCAGAAGGCGAAGAAAATGTAAAGGATTGAAACTACACCTAATGAAATAAAGTAAAGCTAAGGCAAATAAACAGTAGGAAAGGTGTAAACTGCGTCGCTGTAATTCGGGACCTGATAGTTTTTTCTAGTAGAGAGCAAACAGTTCGCCCCTTCTCAACAGTTTGCCTTATTAATGAGGCTTTGTGCTAATGATCCGCGGTAACATGCTTGAGAGAGAAGGGTAAAGAGGATTAACAGCCAAATTGTACCTTCGAATATCATTCTGGTTTTCACATTTCATTACTGTTAGTTTTCAACGCAGATTGAAAAATCTAGTTTATAACCTTAATAAATTTGATTTATAAACTTTACAAATTCTTGAGCTCAATTGCATAACATAGCATTCACATATGCAATATGACATGTCAGTTTTTTTCATGTTGAGAACGCATACGATATTCCGACCCACCGCACTGATACCACAGTGTTTCAAATTCAACGGCTGTTATCTCCGCACCTTTTTTTCTTGTCAACTGTGTTGCATCAAGAGACAGCTCACACATTTCCAAATCATCTCGACCTTAAATGAAGCGAATAATGGAGTTGTATGGGGTTTTAGATTTTTTTTTATTTTTATCGGCAATTGTCAATGAGCAGTGAAGTATAATAAAGAATAATTTCATTACTCCCCATGAACCACATCATGTATTGCATATTTATTTCTATGTTTATATATTGATACGGGAATGAGAGGAAAAGTGAATTTAGGATACTTACCAGCTAAAAGCAATACAGGTTTTTTATTCGGATGTAACTCCATCTGACGGGCAATCCATTGTCCATCGAAGTGGGCATACCACATACCATGTGAAGTTGCTACTTCCGTTATATCTGCAACAACAAATACATTCCTCGAAATTTATCATTAGCATACTTTAATGAGCTAACATGGGTTCTCTTACTCATTATTAGTTGTTGCATAAGCAAATATTGCTCTGTAAAACCCTTACAAAATATCATAGTTATTGAGCTAATCATTAATCTTATGAAATTGCTTACTTATTGTGGCATACATAATTTAAATTTAAAAATGAAGACTTCAAGATAAGACATATATGACTTTGAACGTACCGTGCATATTCATATGTCTGTGAGCAGGTTTTGCGAAGGGTACTTTGAAATATCGTTGAAGAGTGATATTATTCTGCGAGAAATGCGAAGAGAAACCTTTGCTGCCTAAAATATGGGAATATTTTAGTTTATTCTTAGTGTAGGAGTATTCAAGATATCCGATATGCAAAAGAGCTTTATCACTGAATTATTTAATGTGCTAAGTCAATTTTTGCTCAAAAACATGCTAACACAGAATGAAATAATTTTTTAAGGAGTAAAGCAGACATGAGTAAGCATGCTGAACTACTGTTTCAGTTTCGTCTTTTTATGACTTGTCTGTCGCTGAATGATACTGTTCTCATTTAGCTCTTTCCACTGCTGATAAACTTGAACCAGTCACCATAGCTGCTCTTTTATTAAAAATTAAATTCAAAAAAGAAAAATATTACATTTTCTTCAGAAACTATCATGATAGCTAACCCCATTATTCACCGAAACTAAATCAAAGGAAGATTAAGCGGCTATTTTGTCTATCTTACTTGAAGAAAGTGCTGCCATCGGTATACGACTTGTCTGTCGCTGAATGATACTGTTCTCATTTAGCTCTTTCCACTGCTGATAAATTTGTAAACGCCTATGGAATTCTTCTTTGCAAGCATGCAATAAATCCGTATCTGGAAAAATTCATTAGTTGATAATGTCAGCTGAGAAATTTTTTTTACATGATTTCTTCCCTTGTCAATGCATGTTATAATTTGGGATAACGAGATGAAAGAAGAAACAACTGGAAAAGTTACAACTTTCTTGCGTATCTAAATGAATGAAGTGGCGAATGAACATTAAAATGTGAATTATGTTTAAAATGTCAAGCGATGAATGGCAATATTTCACTTTGTTCACATGCTCGACAGCTTAATCAAACAAAATTAACTGAATGAAATTTTTTTCTTAAAGTCAATACAAAAAATTGCAATAAAATTAAGCCGTGAATAAATGCAATACCAGTAGAAGTATTGATGATATCGCGAAGCTCGACATATCTGTACTTTGTCAGATCACATTTAGAAGTGCCAATACTTTTCTCTTTCTTGCTAAAAACTTGTTAAATTTTATTGGAAAGCTTTTTGTATTTCAGATCAGCTTCTGTTCTCATTTTATTTCACTTTAACAATAATCCTCCAGGTGTTTGCTTTCCTTCAAATTCTTCATCTTGAATTTCATTTTCCACATAATTAGATTTACACAAATTTTTCATATCAAAAGTGATCAAGAACTTTTTCTAATATTTGTTTTGATTCTGAAAACGGTTTGTTAAGTCAAAACAAATACTAGAATAAGTTCTTGATTCCCTGATCTTACAAACCCATTCAATCTGCATCAGTTATCACGATGACGATATCTCCTTATGCTATTAATATCATGTAGTTTTATATATCAAAAAATATATCCTACAATACTACTTTTAAAAAATCAGCGCGCTGTGTAAAAAAATAGAATTTTATTAAAAAACAACTTTCAAAGATGTGCAATCTTACGAGGCATTATTTTCCACCATTTGTAAAGTAGAGTCTTCTCTTGCTAGTCTTCTTGCAATTTCCCCATCCAGTTCCTCTTGTTTCAGTTCTTCATTTCTAAATTAAAACTGCAAATATGTAAATAAATAGAATTTTATTATCTCGGTTTGAATTACACTAATCCTTGAATCTAAAAAACTAGCCAAAAAACAACCCGACGAGGTCCAACAACTAAAACAATTTTTTTATCAGGATATTTACCGTTGACGTTTGATTGCTTCTTCATACTCATTTTGAGATCTCAAGATTTCTTGTTGTTGACGGTATTCCTCCTCTTCCTGTTTTCTTTGTTCTTCAATTTTCATTCTCCTTTAAAAATTTCGAATTTTAAATACATATGAAACATTTCTTACTTCTTCGAAAATAATTTCGAAGCATGTTTTGTACTATAAAAAATATAATTATTACTCGATGCGTTGTTGTTCCAATTTTTGTTCTTCCAGTTTTCCTTGCTTTTCTTTCTCCATTTCTAACCGTTGCTTTTCTTCCATTTCTTTAATCTTTCTCAGTTCATCTCGTGCAAATTGCTCCCTATATGTTTGTTGTATTGAAATGCTTGCAT
>UPTC01002143.1:0-10169 GCA_900537255.1 Acanthocheilonema viteae | reverse complement strand
TATTTAAAAGCCAACAATAATTAATAATGATAGGAAATTAATCGTAATGAAAAACAAAAAGATATACACCGAAGTATCGTTTAAATGACAATTTTTTTTTCTAATATAAATTCGTTGCATATATTTAAATAAATTTATTAATTTTTACTGGTAAAAGATTTCAGGAGCTAACTTTATTATGAACTTATTAATTTAAAAAACAAATAGTATTTAAGTTGTTTAGTTTACTTATTCAAATACTTCAAATTTTTTCACATTTTTTAATGCATGAAATGAAATAATTACATTCTAACGAAAATGATTGAAATAAATTGTTATGGATGAGTAATTTACATCTTTGTAATGAATAATTGAGATAAATCGATTATACTTCTTTAATTTTTATTTACATCTCTGCAAACTTTTCCATCCCTAATGATTGGTGCAAGCTTATGCTTATCAAAATACTTGAATTAACTTTATCGATCAATAATTTCTCATTTTGGGATGCATTCATAATTTCCATATTCAAATATATGTAAATGGCAGAAATGAGATAAACAGAAAACAATTTTAGAATAAATCAATTTATTTTTTGTCTAAAGTTATCATCCTTCCCTATTCAATCTGTCATCATATTTTCTATTTTTTGTTTTTCCAAATCACGAAAGTGTCAAGATATAAATTCAATTCAATTACGTTGTAAAAATAAATGAAGTGCTGATAACGATTATCGGCAAGAAAATGTTAGTAAACATATATTAATAATAATTATCAAAAAAAAAAATGTTAGTCAAATAAGTGCCACACTGATAACGATTATCAATATTTTAGAGTATTATTTAAATATATTGTGTGATTTAATAGCACATTGCATTGTCAATAATCATCATTCCTATCATTTTAATTAAGTGTTCACAGATTTAATGATTATCAGTTCCATTATGTTTCATTTTTTTTTAAGTTGATTAAATTTTGAAAAGTAAATTTTCCACTTTTTCTGGAATCAGTATTGCTGTGATCAAACTTTTTTCAAAATTTCAAATTCTTTATCATATATTTAGCAAATTATAATTTCAAAATATAAACTTTTATTTGCATAAAATTGCGAATAATTTTTGAAAAATTACTATTTATCGTATTATTTTGGTACTTCGTATAATGCTTCCTCAGAAGTACATTTTTCAACATTTCAGAATTACTAATTTGTTTTTTTTTTGAAGAGCATTATCATTATTTCAGGCTGGCAGTGAAATAGAGAAAGAAAATTGAAAAAAAAGTTAAAAATGCTTTTAAAAAATTTTGTCATAACACGTAATTCATAAAATGTATGAATAAGTCAGGTGCAATATTTTCTTTCATTTAAAAAATGAAAATAAAAATAATGAATAAGTGAATTGCTTAAACTTAACAAATTTCAGATTATTATACTAATCCACTTAATCCTTTAGCTTTAACCTAAAATTAGTATTTAATGAAAAATCGAATTTTATTAAAACAGTTCAAATTGTTCAAACAATTATGTAAATAGCACTATTCAAAAAAAAAAAAAGAAACACTATCATAAATGAAATATGCTTTGAAATAATCATTTTGTTTATCATTTTAGTGAAATTTTTAAACAGCAATATAAATTATTGCAATTTTTAAAATGTTAATAAAATTAACTGATAAATCAGTTTCTCGCAAAATTTCTCTCAGTTTTGTTTTTTATAATTTTTTATTTTCCTTGTTTCTTTTTTTTTTTTAAGTAAAATATTTACTTTGAATATTTGTTTTGAACCTTCTAAATTTTTCACTAATTCAATTTTTGCTAATTCAAATTCAATTGCAGTTGAATTCAATTCATATGCTGTGGTAAAATTGCAAAATGTAAAATCGACTACCGTGGCGGTAAAAGGCGATCAGCCTTGCTGGGAGCAAGAATTCATCTTGTGAGACCTTCTAATTTCTTATAATTTTAATAAAACTATTACATATTTAAAGATCACTTTGAAATGATCATTCAGTTTTTTTTTTTTAATATTTTAACAGATAATTTTATGCAAATTCTTATGATGTCAGTCATTAATGCTAGTAATATTAATTAGGTAACAATCAGGATGTGATTAATTCACAGAATGCATTCTCAAATGTTATCACCAACTATCAACTGATAATGATTCAATTATATAATCATTAGTAATATTGAATAAAAGAGATTAAATTTAAAACTAAAAAAAAGAAATGAACAAAATATTATTGTAGTGAAACAAATCGAATTGATGATGGTATGCTGCTTGAACTTTGGAATAAAGGTGTCCTTTGGGATAAACTTCTTGGTAAATTGTTTTTGTTTTTTTTTTTCTAATTTTTCTTTAAAAAATTTTTGCATATTCATGGGAAATTTTTTTTTTCTTATAAATAATTTACAGGAGAAATTTTAAATTTAATTACATAAAATGATATTTTGAACTGCATGTTTTCCAAGATAATTGAATTCATCAATTTATTGATAGCAGAGTAAAATGTACAATTAAATTCAGTTGTGCGAAGGAGGAGGAAGTGAAAGAAGCGAAAAAAAAAATGAATCATAAATTAAAGTTTTTTGAAAAAATTAATTATTTAAGCGAAAGATTAATGATTTCGCACAAATTGCTTTAAATTTTAATCAATTTCAAATGTCAATTAAATTTCAATAAATTAGAGTATTAAGACTTTTGATATATATTTTTCGAGATAATTTTTTTGTTTTAAACATATATATTTTTTCATTTTTTTTTTTGGGAATTTTTGTTTTTGATCTTATTTATTTCCAATTTTTATTAATTATTTTATATGCTTAATAATTGCACAAATATTATATGCATTTAATAATGCGTACAAAGCATTTTCTTCAAATCGTAAAGATGTGAAGAAAATGCTTCGTGTTTATTTAATTTCAATAATTACTAACTTTTTTTGTTTAAATTAATGGCCATTTACCTTAATTTATTGACTTGTTTATTTGCATTGTCTTGTACAGAGGTAATTAATGATAGACTTTTGTTAATTAATTCATTTGTTAATTATTCTTAATTCGGTACATTAATTATAGGTGTGCATTATTTAACATTAACATCGGTGCAATATAGCAATGAGGCAGGACCCGGTAAATGGTTACAAATTGACCAGGAACTGGAAACTCGAAATGGTCAAACGGTTGGAACGTGTCGTCCAACCGGACATTCCATTCTCGTTGATGTACGCTTCGAATTACCATATGGTTCGTATTAATACAGCAGTAGCTTTTTTTTTTTTAACTTTAATATTTTATTGGTAATTAAAGTATACTTTTTAAAATATAACATGTTTACGGTGTACGTAACCTTAACTTTATTTGTAATAGGTGCATTTTTTTTTCAGCAACTCTTAATAAAATTAGTCGATTTATTAGGATTAGTTCCAATTGATATAATTCATAGTTATATTTTTGCTAAAGGTACCCCAAAAAAAAAAAGTCCATTATTTTTCTGTTAATTCAAATTAAGAATACAGATCATAATGACTGGTATAGAGTAATTAATTAATCATGAGATATTTCTCTTGATAATATCAATCTTAAATTAAATTCTAAATTTCATTTTTTTGATTCTATTGTTGGATAATTAAATAATACAATGCGAATATATTATAATGCAAGCGTGTTTTGCAAATACTCAAAAATTTGGATAATAATTTAACAGTTGATAAAATGTAAAAAATTCATTGATGATAGAGTGGTAAGGATGATTAATTGATTAATGATAACAGTTGTCAATAATTATAATTCGAAATGCAATATTTCAACTTCATTTTTTTGCAATTTATTTTTTGTTTCTATATTTGGAGCATTATTTGAGGAAGGAAAAAAGAAAAAAAAAGGAATATTAATGGCTTTAAAAATTGCATTTTTTTTTTTGATTAGCTTACAACATACAACACTGATCCATTCCATCGAATTGAATGATAGCTTTTCATCTTATCATTGGCAAATATATCCTCCACCGTGCTTCGCTTCCTATTTTATTCGCTGTTAAATTATTTATAAAAATTTTACCAAAAATAGCTAAATATGTAAATTAAACTATAATTGTTATTGCATGTTGTATAACCAATTCTTTCTTCTGCATTTCGCTTTCCATTTTATTTCCGAGAATTTACGAACTCTTACCGAAATAGCTAAATATTTGAATTTAATTGTAATTGTAATTATATTCTAAATGATACAGTAAGCTTGATATAATTGATTAACCATGGTAAATTGTTGTTTAACAAATAAAGCGAATTCATTACAGATGCACAAGGTGCTAATGCGGAAGAGTTACAAGCAAAGTTGCAAGAATTGAGTCGTCTCATCGAAATTGGTGTTAGTTTTCGAACTTTTCTAAGTTTAATTTTAATTGTTTAAATTTCTTTCAAAAAAAAAAACCAAGGAAAACATGGATTTAAATTAAAAAAGATACTGATGAAAATTTGCCCCCAATCAATTCATTATAATGCATCCACTATTAATTTTAAACGTAAATACGAATTATTTGTCGCTTATATAAGTATATAATTTCTTTTGACATGCAATATTTTAAAGTTTAAGGTTTTGTTTCTAAATAGCAGGGAAGACATTTTATATGCAAGTGTTTACATATATAGTAAAAATGAAATAGAAATAATTAAGTATGTATATAAAGTTTTTATTTCATTCCATCAAACTTTTCCTTTGAAAACATTTTTGCTAATGGAATATTTGTTTAAACGATATAAAAAGAAAAAAAAAATGAGTCACACTTGATTTTGGAAAAAAAAGAAAAGAAAATGTATTGACGTAAGTGCAGTGTGATAACTTTTTTTTTTTGCTTACAAATAAATAATTAATGGTTTGAAACCGATTATAGCATTTAACATAAGCATGATTTTAACTTTTTCTTATATTTTATAAAATTCTCTAATAATTGTTTGTTCATTTCTTTTTTTTTTTTTGATTTTTCAATCTTTAATTTTCTTCTATTTGTGCTACAAATGTAATATTAGCACATGCATACTATACACGGTATAATTTAAATGAAATTTAAAAAACTTAACTTTTTCATACGTCTAAATAAATACACTAAATAAATTTTGTAAACAAAAAAAAAAATGAGAGGAGGAGTGAAATTTAATAAAAAGAACGCAAATAAATAAGAAAGAATCAAATAAAAAAAAATGAAATAAATTAAATGATTTGCTCCTTTTCAAATTTCTCTTCTTTTTTCGTCATAAAATTTCTTTCAAAAAAAGAAAACGACACAAAAACAAACAAACAAAAATGTACTTTTGCAATTTTTTTTCTCTCTTTTTTTGATTGTTTGAAAAAATAAAAATTGAATCAAACAATCATTCATTTTAGACGATAGCAAAATTTGTCAATTTTAAAGGAACAAATGACAATGTAAAAAGAAAAAAAAGAAAAATGAAAGATAAATAAAAATGCTTTCCAATTTTTATTTTATTCTCATCGTTTTCAATATCATTTCCGTTTCATATCAGAAATTTTATTATTTATGGAACAATTTAAAATGAAAATGTAAAACATGCATATATATATATTTTTTTTTGTATAGGTTATTGCCAATACATATTTTTATTCTTTATTATCCAATCCATAAATGAATAGTTTACAATTAGATGATTGATTGATTGATTGATTGATTGATGGCTGATTATAGAAATTTCGCTTTCTGTTATCATTGAAATGAGTTACAACATTGTGTGATGATAGCGCCAAATAGTAAATGAAAAAAGAAAGTAAGATTAAATTATTTTACAAAAATAAAAAGTTTGCTTTATTTTTTAAGATGGGCGGATTTTTCGTATGAATTATTAAAAATTTTCAACTATTCAATTGTTGAGCTAGAAATGTAATCAAATTTGGAAATCGAATTCCAATCTTAAAATGATATTCTAAAACTGATTATTTTATATTAAATCATTGCTATTTAATTGGCTTTTCCTTTTTTTCCTTTTCCATTTCGAAAATGTCAACATGCATTTCAAAATAATTCCATTATAAAATATTGACATTTTAAAAATGAAAAAAAAGAACGAATATTTCTACCATGAAATTTTAATAATTTCAAAACATTTTCATCATTTTTTAAAATCGCGAATTAAACAAAAATAATTGACGCAAAAATGAATGTAAGAATAAAGTGATTGGATATAAACGTATATTGTATGCAAGCAACTCCATTAGCTCATTCAAATGCTCTTAATTTTTCTTTCTTTTTTTCATCCCAAAATAAAAAAATTTTGAAAATCATTTTTCTGAAAATGAAAAATAAAAAAAAATTTTTGAAAATTGTCTGAAAAACTATTATTATTATTATTATTTTGTCGATCGTTTAGTTAATGTTTGTTTCCTTTTTTCTTATTTGTTTTTATTCCAAAAATGCTTCAATAATTTGAAAAAAATAAATTCTTTTTTTGTATTATTTCTGCAAAATTTTTGAGGAAAAAATTTTCGTGCGCATTTTTTGCATTATTTTTTGTATTATTTAACATTTTCTTACAAATTATTCATTTCACTAACGATTATTTTAACATTTTCCTTTTTTTTTTTGTTAGTTTTAATTTACACAGAAGCAAAAAGAATGAAAAAATTGAATTATTCGATAATCTGTTAGTTGTTAGCGAAAGAAATAGGTGACAAATAATTTATTTGCAACTTAGATGTCTATTGACCGGAAATTAAATTGATTAAAATAGAATTCTTCATTGATAAGTATAAAGTGAGTAATTCACCGTACATACATCATTAGCTAAATTCATCATTATAGTACATGAAAAGACTGAAAATAAAATTTAACAATCATATTTTTTCAATTCTAAAGAATGCATTCAATCAATAATTTAATTTGAATTGCAAAATTACATCAAAATGTAGAAAATAATCAAGTAAAAATAACATTATACTGTGAAAATATTTCTTATTTCATGAATAATTTGTTAAATATTTAAACAAATGAAATACATTTACGAATCAAAGATTTATTTATTGTTCTTTTATTTTTTTTTTTTCATTTAGACAAACTTCATATGGTTGATTATGATGAAAAATGAAAAATTATAATTCAGATGATGATAATGATCGGAAGATGATTGATGACTGCCAATTATAATCTTTAATCGTGATAACAACTAATCGTTATTTTCTTTTAGTTTTATCATTGCATTTATTGAATTTTCATCCATTTTATCATTAAATTTTATTTCAGGATCGGTGGCAAGAACAACGTGCTCCTTTAATACGTTGTAAGTATGGATTATTCAAATTTATTTTCATTGAAAAATTGAACTGAAATAAAAAAAATGAAATTTTAGTTTATACAAAAAATAAAAGATTTATTATGTGTAGAGGATAGAGATAGAGACAGAAAGAGGAAGAAAGAGGAAGAGGGAGAGAGAGAGAGATCAAACTTATTATGTTTATTTTTTCTTTTCGTTCTTTTTTTTCTTTTATTTTCAACGATTTGAAAACGATGATGGCATTTGATGTCTTTTCAATTATTAAACTCAAAATTCTTCCTCTTTCTGCTATATTTACTTTTAAAACCAATTATAGTATGCAGTAAATCTTGAAAATATTGAAATTAATAGCAAAACAAACAAGTGAATAACTAATCATTGAATAGTAGATTTGAATAAATTTTTCGTTTTAAATTTCAAACAAAAATTTTACATTTTTTTCTGTTTTTCTCCTCCTAAATACTAAAATATTTTGACGAAATCGAAATTTTTTTCTTCACAAAAAAAAAGAAAATTTTCGATTTATTTCAATCCAAGAAAAGAATAAACAATCTATCAGACATTTATCAAAAAAAAAAAATTCATTAATTTCATGCTACTGTACTTTAGATTTTTCGTTTCCATCTTTTTAGACCGTTTTAGCTGAAATATTAAAGCTGTTTTTTTTTTGTTTGTTTTGTTTTGTTTTACTTTATTTTTTTATTTTTTTTTTGCTTCGATCATAGAAAAGGAATTTAAGATCAAACAGTTGTCGCGAATGATAAATTCATGAATTAATTAGAATTTAACAAAATTCAAATTTCACACGCTTTTTTGTTTTAAATTCCAAATGCATTATCAGTGAAAATTAAATACTGATTTTTCAACTACTATATTTAAATGTTAATTGAAGTAATTCAGTGAAAGAAATGTTTTTGGTGAAGACAATTGAATTAGATAATACCTTACGAAATTTGAATTCATTGAGGTAAATGTTAATTTTTCATTGCTTCGTTGAGATTTTTTTGAGATTAATGAGAGTGCTGCTTGCTATCAACTCCCTATTATTATCAGTTGTTATGAGGAAAAAATGAACTGATCAATGAACTAATTATGCTACTTGCAATTTGTTTTTTCCTACAATAATGTGATTTATTATAAACTTCGAAATAATTTCTTTACTTTTTTTTTTTCGAACCAACAAATTTGTCTTCTTTTTTTTTTTGAATTTTCAGCTTTTATACTAACATTTTAAAGTTTTTCCACTAATAAATTATTGATGTACCGGAAGGAAAAAAACAGCTTCTATGGAAAAACATAGAGCAATCCTAAAATTGGTTAAATTTATTTTTTGCTTTAAAATAATAGATCTGAAATATCGGTGACTTCAATAACATCATTTAATGTATTTTGTAATTTTAGCTTAAATTTTGACCAAATAAAAAAAAAGGGACAGAATAATGAAAAAGAAGCAAAAATGAAGATTAATTTTGCATGTTTAAGTGACAATTAATACGACTAATTTTACATTTTTCTACATTTAAAACGCTAAAATGTTATTATCTTATTTAATTACAAGCCTATTTGCATATTAGTCATTTTTTTTAGTATTTAATTTTGATTTGATTTCTGTCATTTCCTATTCGTTAATTTCAGTTTTTGATTTCAGTTATTTTCTGTTTTCATTTATATGTTTTGTGTGTTTAATGTTTTTTTTTTTTTATATTTTAAGTTTACTGTTATTCTTTTCTTCTTTTTTTTAAAATGAACAGATTTTATTATTTAAACATTAACTTTTGCATCTTCGGTTCTTCCATTTTGTTATTGCAAACTTTTTTTGGCTTTCGCACATTTGCACTGCTAATAGAAATCATTCTTGAAAATGATTTTTTTCAAAATTGATAATATATTTTTGCTCTTTGATTGAATTTTTTCACGAAATAATTGAATTTTCTACAGAGTGTTAATTTAGCATTATTCTTTTAGTCAGTTTTTGTGAGCTTAAGTTTAACTTCTAAAAAAATTTGAATTGAATTGATAGTACAAATTTTTTTATCGTAGTAATTAAGTGTATTACGGGAAAATTTTTAAAAATTTTAATATTTTAAAATCGTTTCACTTCTTTTTTTCTTTCAGTAATTTGGTTTATGTTAAATAAATGCTATAAATTTCCGGAACATAGTTTTTTGTCACTGAATTTGTACTGAATTAAATTTGTACTAAATTTATTTTCAGTAATAAATACTTGATGTATGTATTGTGATACAGAATTTTGATTTTTTTAATATAGCTTAAATTTAATTAACAAATGTCCTGAGATAGTTCAATATTCATTCCAAAGTATATTAATGGATTATTGCATTAAATTAGCCATTTTTTCTCTCAGGTATCATTTTGAGGAGCAATTTAACAAATTAAATTTTAAAAATTTCATATTTTTTTATGAGCGTATTAATTTACTGTCAATAAATAAAACATAACAATTAATAGAAATGTGTAAAACAAAACAAGTGCATATATTTGAATTATTTTTCAATTTTTGAATTCATCCATTAAATTTAAAGAATTTATTTCAGTTTTTGAATTCATTCATTAAATTTCATTTCCTTCTTTCTTTCATCTTTCCTTTTTTTTTTTTTCAAATTTCATCCTTTTTTTGTTTTCCGTTTTTACAGCTGGCATTTCGGAAGATTCTGATTACACATCCGATGTGTCATTTCCTGTCCATCATCCAAACAGTTCCGTACATCAGTGGTACAGTCATTTGCATCAAAGCAAGCGACATTCACGACAACATGACAAAAATCATTTACAATTTGAACAAGTAATTCTAAAAATAGCACATCATAATAATTTCGATACATTGATATATTGATATTTTCAATTAATTTTCAAATCATTTATAAATATTGATCATTTATAAATATTATTTT
>UPTC01002142.1:0-10308 GCA_900537255.1 Acanthocheilonema viteae | reverse complement strand
AAATAAAATTAATCATTTCATCAAACAAATATTTCTCTCTTCCTCTCTCTCTCCTCCTCTCTCTATGTCTTTCTCTCTTTCTCTTTTTAGTTATACAATCAAACTTCTAATGAATAAAAAAGGAAAAAAAATTGTTGAGCAGTAAGGAGGAAAAAAAGCCAATGAATCAATGGAAAGAAATTCTCTCTCTCCCTCTCTCTTTCTTTTTTTGCTTCACACACATAAAGTATGCCATTCATTCGGAAAATATTCTCATTTCTTATTTCAATCGGTTTATCAGTGCTATAATAATACCAAAAAAGCAAATAAACCGTTTTCTTTCCCTTTCTCTCTCCCCTCTCTCTGCCTCTCCCTCTCTCTCTCTCTCTCTTTCTTAACTACCAATTTCTTCATATTGTACTGTTTATTCGTATGAAAAATCAATCAAATTTTAAAAGTAATGAAAGTAGATCAGATAATATCATTCAATTGATAGCATCAAATAATTTAAGGCAGTGTAAATAATTGAAGAGGTATGGAAATGAGAAAAAGAGAGAGAGAGAGAGAGAAAGAAAGAAGGAAATAAAGGAAAAAATATGCGCTTATGTTATTGGTCAAAAGAGCAAAATAAAAATGGAAAGGTCAAATTAGTATCATTCAAATCATTTCATCCCTTTTTTTAAATTTTCTGTAAATAAATTTTTCCAAATTTTAAGTATATGGATTTGTAAAAAATATCTTTCCCAGTAAATTTCAATTAGAAATTTTGTCAGATTATTTATGTAAATAAATATATTGTATCATATAATCGAATTATAGATTTGAAGAAAATAGTTGAATTATAAATACTTATTAAAAAAATATTTTAATAACATATTAAGTAACATTATTAAGTGATATTGATTTTATATCTTTCCTACAATGTTGAGAATTATTCTGAAACAGTTAACGATGGGAAATTATTTCTTTAAAAAAAAACAAACGGAACAATAATGATTTTACAACGATTTAATCATTAATTGCTCATTAATTGGTACAGAAAAGGTATAATTTAATTATTTGCTATAAATAATTAACTTCTAAACTTAAAATTTAATGAGTTAAATTTTTTAGTGAATTGGATTATTAAGAAATAATTTATTGGTGAGAAAAATATTTAAAAATTATATGATTACTTTCATCGTTTCGAATTTTCACATTTCTTACTGGAATTAATAAAATTTATTAAATGCTTCAAAAATTATCCATCGGCGAGTTATAAGTTTAAAACATAAGGTCAAGGAGAATCTTAACAAAAAAAAACATTGATCTGAATGGCTAAAATTGATCAGCGTGTATCAAATTAATTTTATTTTCTCATTGCACCTTTTTTTTGATAGGAATTTGATTTCATTTGCATAACCAAATGTTTCAGTTTTTTGAAAGTGAGGAAAACTGCAATGGCATGAAAGAATGTAATTAAATTTTAAAAATAAATTATTAAATATTTTCCGGATTAGGCTATTATAAATTTGAATGCTTTTTTTAGAAGTTCTTGAAAATATATGCTTTATATTAATATATGTAAGTTTTTGATTGTTTCCATGCATGTTTATCAGCGTCAAAAATGTAACGCTTTTTTTTTTTCAAAAAAAAATCAATAATGATTATGATTCATAACAGCTAAATCAAATTCGTTTTCAATTTATGAAAATTTCCTTCAAATTTCAAACATCATTAAAATGATATTAGCAAATTGTTGACGCTAATAACAACAGCCGCCGATTGATAGGAATAAATGTAAATGATGCAAATAATGGGATGACGGGCATTTTTTTGAACGATGAAACAAAGCATTTCAGGAAAATTGAAGAAATGAAGGAAAACCGGATACGATAACCTTTGAATTTTATAAAAAGTATAAATATTGCCGAGTTTTTCACTACGAATAATGCATAATGAAAAAAAAAAAAGGATAACATTGAATAAAACTGTAAAAATGTGACGATTGAATTTAGAAAAAATATTCGATAAAAAAGGTAAAAACAAATGTGATAAAAGGTTGAATTTTGAAATATATTTTGATAGGATGTAAAAAAAGTTGAAATGGGAAGAAAAATGTGACAAGGGAATTTTGAATGTTGAATAAATATTTGTTAAGAAATAAAAAAGGTCAAAATATGGAAAAAGAATTATTAGCAATTTTGCGCAATTCAAAAATTTCATGCATTAAAGGTAAATTTGAATAACACGAAGATTGCACAATTGTTGATGAAATGTGCAAATTTTTTTTTGTTAAAAAATTGTTCCTTCTTTAGTAGGTAATGATTATGAGAAATTTATGCATGAATAACTATCTTAATTTTAAATTTTGCTTAATTTGAAATTAATACGACAGGAATGTAACAATCAAATATAATAAATACAAAAAAGAAATGTAATTACAACGGAAATTGAATTGATCAAAATTCGAAACTAAGAATGAAATTGATAACTGTATTCTATTATGAGCTCTTATCGATAAATATAAGTTTCAATTTCAATTTCAATTTTTTTTGCTCATTCACATTTAGCGGTTATGAGCAGAAAAAGGTTGCAATAACTGTCATATTATGCTACAACATTTACAAGGATAAAAAATATCTCTAATATTTCAATTAATTATATTATTAAAATTTCAATTGATATTCTCAAAAATGCTCTCATTAAGATGATTTGAGAGGAAACGATGATGACCTTAAATAGAGATTGCTTATTGAGAAGGCAGCTGTAAATTCCAATTTTTACACCTGCTTCTTCTTGGAATTGACCTCCCACTGAGTTATTTCCTGTAATCTAAAAAGAAATGGCTAAATTTGATCCCTTTCTTTTTTCTTCCCCGATAATGATCTGTACATTTTTCAATTCAAAATCTGACTATCAAAATATTCAAAATTTTTAAATTTATAAATTTTAAATGAATATTGCTTGTTGCTTTATCGGCCATTTTCATTTTATTCTTTCGTTGTTTTATATTCAAATTATTAATTTCCAATCGATTAAATCATCCAAACATTTCTTTATGCAGATATTATTTTATTTTATTTAATCAGTTATTGCTCAAAATATTGTTTATTTGAAGATGAAAGAATGCTAACAAAACGGAAATTTCACAACGTAATATCATTTAACAAAAATGATTCAGCAAAGAGTATATAAAAAGAAAAGAAAAGAAAAAAAAACAGTGATAGGTCATATTTAGGTCATTCAAACAATTGATAATTGAAATTGTCATCTGCACATTTGTTCTCATTTTCTCTCATATATTTTTCATCTCTCTATCATAGATTTAAATAAAAAAGAAAAGATTCACAAAAAATAAAAATGATTAAATGTTAATTGATTTTTTAAACCACAAAATTCATCCATTTTCAAATTTCCTTCTGAAAAATCAAATTGCACAAATAAAGAAAATAATTCATAACTTTCTTTTTTTTCAAAATTATCATCAGTTTTTAATTTAAATAGTGAAATTTTGTTCAAATCACACTTCCAGTCTCATCTTTTGTCTTTTTCCTTTTTTGAGTAGTAAAAAAATTAAGTACCATTCATTTCTTGTTATTGTGCTAATATTAGAAAAGTAATTGACAAATTAAGGATTAAATAGAAATATTTAAAAAGAAGAATTTTGGAAAAATTTTTTTTCTCAATTCAAAATATTATAAATAAAGCACAATTGATAATTGTCGATTAAATTTTTTTGAGTTTACTTGAATAATTTATGAATTTTAATGAAATTTCACTAATAATTTTCAAAATAAAATAAACATAGCGAATGTTTATTGTTTCGAATTTTAATTGAAAAATTCTCTCATCCATACTTTTTTCTCAAAGATCTTAAAATTAGCTAAGTATGAATGCATATGGTATATTGCCACTCAGAAATTTGAAGACAATTGCTAAATTAATATACTCACTTAAATCATTTTATATGAAATGTACCGTTATTGGAAAAATTCAATGAGGTAAATAAAACAATGCATGATGAAAAACAGCAGCACCGAAAACGATAAAAACATCTATTACTAGCTAAAAATAAATTTTATTTTAAATAAATGTAGCTTAGAGAAATATGATAACACAGTACCATCTGTTTTTTTCCAGATTGCTTAAATTATTCGTCAAGAAATTTTTTAAAAACAAATATTCTCGACCATAATATGACACAAGCTGGGATTCCCGATCTTTTGAAAAAAAAAAAAACATATATTGCTAATTTATTGTTAACACCATGTTGTATGCCTGCATATCTCAATTTCGGACGGATAATTACGCTCGAAGTATTCACCATTTACAAACATTGCTGGCCATAATTTAATTCCTGTAAATTATTTAGCGAAAATTTGCATAATTTAAATTTTGGCTGTTTACAGACATTGATTATTTGAAATTTCAAAAATTTTCTCGATGCTTACCTGCTCGATGAGTATTCAACATTGAATAATAATTCAGCGTCTCGCCAGTTTGTGTTGTGGCACATTCAATTAATCGATATTGAGTATATTCTGTAAGGCCTGTTAAGCATCGTGAAAATGCTTCATAAATATTAGACAGGCCTTGAACGCACGTTACTAGGCCTAAGTAGTGCCGAGGAAAGAACTGAAATAATTTCATAATTGTTGGTTATTGATTGATTATGAAATACATTTGTAAACTATTTCATGCGATTCTTGCTGAATTCTCATAATCTACAAGCATTTGCTAATATTGATTATTGCATTAAAAAAAATTGCAACCCGTTTAATTGTTCCTGAAATTAACGAATGAATGGATTGTTAGCGTAGCTAGATCATACGGAAAAAGCTTTCCTTTAATAAATCCCAAATGCAAAATTGAATTCAATATACTTTATCACTTCTTCTCTTTTATTTACATGCTTATCACTTTATCTGTTAATTATAACTTTCTAATTTGATAATAATTCCATAAAATTCCCATTAACCTATCCTTTCATTTTCTCAATCCATTAATTTCACTTCTTAATTTTAATTTAAAGAAAAAAAAGAAAACAAAGGAAACTAACAGCAATAGCGCAATTTTGCAATCTATTCAAATCACATTCATCTTGCTCATGTTGACAGTGACAAAAAAATGTTTGATTGGAAAAATGATCACAATAACCTTTACCAAATGGTATTATCTGAATGAAACAATATTCACCTGAATTAAATTATTATCAATCTATAAATTTACATTGAAAGAAAAAAGCATTCCTTATTTTATAGGTAATATCATACCTGTTAATTCTCTAAATTCTCACTTATACATTTAAATTATCAAATCGAATGCGCAACAAAAACGATAAAAGGAAAAGAGAAAAGAGGAAATTTTAAATTACACCTGTATATTCATTATACCAGGTCGTTCCACATAAAATGGCCAAATTTGCTCACGCAATAATTTTGTACAATATTTACATTTTGATTCCGTGAATATTGTCACGTTAACTTGTTGCGCTCGAACTGTTTGATGGCATATGGAGTATAAGATCGATAATAATAGCATTTCTTTTACTATCATTCTAAAATTTTGATATTTTTGATGCGATATTGATGAAAATATTCAATGTTTTTATTTATAGTGTACACGTGTCATACGTCGTACACATACGTCAACAATCTCTCTCTTTTTTGTTCTTTTAAATATTTTTTTTTTAAAGATATAAGATTGCTTTTTATTTAACAGTTTATGAATGAGTGTTCTGTTAACGGTAAAATATTTCTAACAATCGATCAATTGCAAATTATTATTGTTTTTTGAATTTAAAAAAAAATTTATAATTTCATGAAAGATTTGAATTTTTTTTTTGTTTGTTTGTTAAGAAAGCATTCAAAATTTTTTCTAATTTTTTTTTGCTTTTTATTTTAGAAGCAGAAAGACGAAGAATTTTCTTTGATTTGGCATTTTCTCATTTCTTCTAGGCGGAAATAATTGAAAAAAATTTGAAACAAAAATTTAAAAAAAAAAAAACTATTATTCATCGAGATTCAAAAGAAATGAAAAAAATTTCCATCAAAATATCTTTCAATCATTTTAATCATTTTTTCTCCTCATTAAAACTGAAGAAAAATTTAAAAAATTTTAAATTTCATAAAACTATCAATGTTATATTATAGGAATTGACTTTTACAAAACATCGGCAGCAGTTATATTATTGGCTATTATTTTCATTTTAATTATTTAAATGGACTAAAAGTGGCTCATTCTTTTTCGGCGATAGGATGAAAAATTGCGAAGTCATATCTATTAATGCTGCTTCTATTTTCTAAAACTTAACAAACAAGTTTCGAAAAGTGTTACATTCATTATTATATGTATCAAATGTTAAATTCCCGCATCATCACGGAGATTTACACTTATCAAATTAACAAATCTGCAATAAATCAATTTATTCGAAGCATTTAATACCTATCAAATAATTCATGCGTTTGATATTATTTTATCAGATGTCAAGATAATATTTTCATTTGTACTATCATTCAATCAATGGTATTTCGTTGCAAACAAAAGCGTTCAAAATTAGCATCCTTTATAAAACGGTACAAATATCAGGTAAGATAGGAACTGAATAACCAGTTTTATAAGAGAATCATGTTTGTTGAATGAATGATTAGCTGCCAATAAAACGATTACAAACAATAATTGATAATAATTAATCGCAGGAGGGATTTGTTTAACTGGACCAGTCCTTCTCTCTGTGTGACATTTTGCACTAAAAACTTCCATAAGAAAATTTGAAATTTCCAAAATTCAATGACAAAAGTGTATTTTCAGCAAAACTAGTCAGCAATATTTAGCGATTTAAGCGCAGTTGACAATTTACACTTTTTGAAAGACCAGTTGCAGTGATAGACTAACTAAAACAGTTCTACCTCACATTCACTAAGACTGACAATATAAATTAAAAATTTTTAAATTATTGCATTGAAAAGAATGAAAAATAACTGTACTGCTTAGTGTGCGCTATTTTTTCAAGTTCATTACGACAAATAAAATAAAAATATAATCCATATAAAATTTTGCTTTAGTAACTTTGATTATTTTTTAATAAAATTTCAATGAATGCAACATTTTAAATCATCATATTGTGATGATTTAATAATTTATTTATGTACGGTAAACATTTATTAAAATAACTTACATTTTTAAGTTTCATTTATGATGTACGAAAAAATTTTCATTCTGACGAATCTTTCAAAATTAACAAGACAGTAATTTTTGTAAATACTTACCGTATATAAATAAATTCTTAATTGTCGCAATACGATAATTTAAAATGTGCATTCACTGAAGTTTTGTTAAAAAACACTAAAATTTCAAAGAATTAAGAACTCTGAAAAAAAAAAAACATTTACAATAATACACAAATTATATGAAAAGAGAAAAAATATCATCCCTTAAATAAATTTTGAGTGAATTTCGAAGAGCTCTTCAAAAAATTTTACTTCAATTAAATTTTTTTTTTGCTTTTAAAAAATCTTGGTAGTTTACTGCAAAAAAAACAGTTGAGAAAATTATTTATAGATAAACAATTCTTTTTTCCATATATTTATAGGTCAAGCTGTCACTGATTTTTTTTGTTTTAAAAAAAATTCAATAATTTATTGCAAAAAAAGGATTCATTAGTCATTTTGATAAAATGATAAGTGATGATAGGAAATGATATAAGATATGAGGTCGGAGTTATGAGTGGAATAAGATTAAGAGGAAAAATTGGAAGTATCGATTTTGCAATTCAGCGATGTTGAAAATATTTTAGAATTCAGTAATCACTCTGATATCATTAATAAATGATTTTTTTTAGAAATTATAGAAAAGCGAAATTTTACAAATTAACGTTTAAAAAATGGATAACAGTGATTATTGAAGTGATTTTCACCGAACTTCTTTTACTAACCTAAATGTTTGAAGAAATTTTATTTTCTCAGTGTAAAATACGATAAAAGAAGTGAACAAAAAAGTAAATGAAATGACCTGGTTTTTGATTCTTTTACTACTGATTTTTACCATTTCGAAAAACTTCAATTTCATTTCAATCGCCAGATTTTTTCGAAACAAAAAAATTACTGATATGAAGATGTCAGTTTCCCCTATTATCACACTTCAATTTAATATGTGATAAATGAGTCAATGATATCCGCAAATGTTTATCTTTGAAGATGTGAGTCTTTAATTTGTATGAGCTTAATTTATTAGCTCAGTATTGGCTTAATTCATTAAATTTATGAGCGGCAGTGATGGAGAAAAAAATTGTTTCTGTAAAATATCATCTAAAAAAACAAATTTGCTTCTTTTATTTTTTTGTGAAAAATTAAATTTGTGATAATAAAAAGATATAGTACAAAAATAGTTGGCTAAAAAGAAAATGTGAAATAATTTAAGCAAAAATGCAAATTCAAAATCACTATCAATTAAGTGATCGGTCTGTAAAACCAAAAAATTAGATTGTTATTTCAATTCCTTTTTGAATAAAAATGAAGAGCAAATTTAATGAAAAATAAATTCAATTGGATGAAAAAACGGAAGATAATAATCAAAGACAAATTTCCATGATTTTAATCACTTGATAAAATTTAAAATAAAACATTTGATAAATTAAATAAATAAGGAGTTATTAAAGTGTAATGATTTCGCAAGGATTTAAGATTAAATATCAAAATACATTTAATTGAATTCAATTGTTTCTTTATACATTCGATTGTAAAAACTTTGTTTATAAATATTCGCTTCAAATGGTAGCGAAAAATTATGCTTTAATTACTGCGTTATTTGTTTGTTTATTTATTTTCCTGCTTATTCGTTTGTTTGCATTTTTGTTTGCATATTTGCTATTCACGGCTCTGACAATTATATTGATTGTTGATGAAAATGAAATGAGGATTTATTGTTGGAATTCGTTAGCACTAATTTAAATGATTGTTACTCTGTATTGGATAAGCAATATGGTTTAGATCAACAGATCATAGAAAAAGATAGGAAAATTTCTTGCTTACAAATACTTTTTTATGCAAATACCGCAAGGGGCTTGTTCAGAATTCATCTACTTTAACTCAAATAGACAGTGATAATTAATGAAATCAATGTTTTTTATAGACAATTATTAAATGCTTAATTTAGTAATTATGGCTCGTTGAAAATAATTCATTTCAAGTGCCAAGCTCGAAATAACCATAATCAGTTGAAAAAAAAAACTTGAATTTGTCACTTGAACATTTCACTGTCTAATTATTCACATTTTCTAGTATTTTATTAATTACAATAACGAATTCAATTCTTCATCTACTGTTAACTGCATAAATTACACTCACTTCTTCCATTTTCTATATCAATATTCAATTTATTGAGTTTACAATTTATTGAGTTTACAATCTATCCACACACACAAATAATTTGATGACAGATGTTCGTTTATGCTTACTTCATAGAGTAACTAGAAATGATTAACAAGATGTTTTAAGCAAATAATTCATGAAAATTATGGCGTATGTATGTTCTATGATTTTCGAGCAGAACGTGAAAACGTTATTCATTCGATGAAATTTAGAGGAATGATCGATTGCAAATTTAAATAATTGTTGAAATTAAATGAAAATAAAATAAACTAAAATGGGACTTTTTATGCTACCGCTCATAATTGTCGGAATAACCGATCTTAATTAGTTATTCCCATAATTTCAAATAATTATATCACTGAACAAAATTTTTCAAATTTAAATTACTCAACAAAACCTTTACCACTTAGAAAATAGGAATAAATCGTTTTGTTTCCTAAAATGAAGTATCTCTTCCTTAAATTGAAATCTCTAAATTTATACAAGGAAAAAAAAAGAAAGAAGTACTAAAAAGTGGTTGGTTGATTGCTTAGCAATAAGATAGTTGAACAAATAAGCACCGACCCTTTGACAGGGGTGGATATGAACGGTTTGTTTCGTTGAAATCTGGTTTTTCTCCCCTGAAGAATGTTGCTTCAGGCATCAAAGAATCGCGGGAACATGCGAATTGATGAATTCAGCAAAAAATCCTATTGGTTACTTTTGTTTTTTTTTTGTTGCTGTTGCTATTTGAATGCTGTCAATTTATTAGCTTCCATTAAAGAGAAGAAATTCAAACCAATTGGTCAGTCTCTTTGTTTCTTTTTTCTTTAATTAGAAATGAAATGAATTAAAAAAGGCTTGCTCTTATTTTTCAAACTTGTTTCTGCTTTTTTTTTGAGCTAAATGAACTCATAATGTATATTATAGCTGAGTGATACTTTTTGCAATGATTTATTTTTTGCTAAAATGTATATTCGATAGAATTAAAAATTGCTAT
>UPTC01002139.1:0-10309 GCA_900537255.1 Acanthocheilonema viteae | reverse complement strand
AAAACTTTGCATTTTTCTCTTTATTTGTTAAAGATTATTTTTTTTCCAGTATGCATTTTTTGTTATTAGTAGATGAGAACATGTCAAATTTTTGAAATTTAAGTTTAAATTTGGCTTTGATTAAGTATAGTTACAAGTATATAGGATTTATCAAAGGGAATCGGATGCCATTGAGATATAGGAAATTTTTCAATTGAGCACCCTTATTGACGTGTTTCTCCGTAATTGTGATCTCACCGTCATGTACTTCTTTGATTCATTGGAAAAAAAAAAAAAACGAAAAACATACGTCCTTTTTCTCTTTGGTTCTTATCATTTTCACACCTATGTCACCTTATGATTTTTATATTTGCAAACCCTTAACAATATTTGTTGAGAAACATTTTGTTTGTCTAAATGCTTTTTTTATTGGTGTTAGTTTTCCTTCCTGACAATCGCGTAATGATACTCTGGACAGGTCACAGCACTAATGTGGCTGTACACAATCTAGGTTAGTGACTGGAAGAAAGATGATGTTCTTTAGCGCTAACGTTTCCTAGGATGACAATTGTTATCTTTTTATGCTTATTTGCTGCTGCGATTGCAAAATCTCTTAACTAAGACTGTACTTGCACTCAAATAACGAAGGTTGATGTCGAATGAATGTATGAAGATAGTTTATATCATTCAGTGAAAGCAGGCTGCCGGTTACAGTAAGCAGTCATCTCCTTCATTTGTCACTTTTAGGTCAATTTCATACTTATTTCCGGAAATTTACTGTATCTATTGCTCTCTTCGCTTTTTCATCTGCCTATTCATTCAAACTTTAGTATTGTATATCCGGTACGGTACCTGGTGTGTCCCACTAGCTTTATAGTCTTATCCATCTTTCATTCTCTCCGTTTATTGATGATGTAGGAACAGGTTCCGTATGCATATCAGATTAGAAGAACTGAGGAATAAAATCATCAACAATGAGTTGTAATGCTTTAGAATTAACATCTCATCAATGATTTCTCATTTTTTTATGATAAATTGGTTGAATTGATGTTGTGATTGAATTTCATTTTGATATGAGGAAATCGTTGAATGAAAAGAACAGGATTTCTTTCATTTTGTTTAGAGGTTTTTTTCTACAAGCCAGGTTGTTCTTTAGTCTTTTTTATTATACGGTAATGATAGATGATTTAATAGCATCTTTGCTTCTTCATCAGACATGAGCAAAATGATTTAGCAGTAGGAATCCTTGTTGGTTGTATGATGCGACTATAGAAAAATCGTAATTTTTCTGTTTTTTCTTTCAATACTCACCAGAACTTTATATCTCGATTCAATACTCATCAGAACTTTATGTCGAGATATATTTGTTCATACATGTAAATGTGATATGGGCAAGAATGGTAGGTTTTGTTGCACACGTCAGATGTGCCTGAAATAACGATAGGATGCTTCAATGAGAATGTGAAATAAATGTAATCTATGTAAAAACTAAAAGATTTTTAATCAACTGAAAATCTATATAAATGAGAGATAAACCTCAATAACCATTTTTAGTATATTTGGTGATGGATAAATTTTTGGAGAGATTTTTTACGGATTGCGGAAATGTGTGTTTATGAATTTTCTTTGCTAACATCAATTGAAAATTCTTCGGATTGATTTTCTTTTATCTCTGATGTTTAATTGACCAGATGTTGATGTTAATTCAGTTGCTTAATCTAATATTCACTTGGCTTTTACGAGTTTCATTTGTTTTAATTACTGATATTCTTTTGAATTTCCTTCTCGATCATTGTTCTTATATGGAAAATTGTCTAACATGTTCAAACATACATTTAAAAGCAGTAGTAATTGACCTGGTGGTATTCTCTCTGCCAATAAATAATGTTAAGAGAGTTTCTATAAGTTGCAAACTGTATAAAAAAGTAATAATTAAGTGGAAGATAGTTGCTGATAAATTGTTCATCCTTTGTGTAACGTTTGACTGTTTTGTATAATGAAAACTAAAAAGTTTTTGCAAACAATGCAAACATTTCTCTCCTGCGGAACTTTAGGGAAAGCTCAAACACTGATGATTTTTAATTTTTTTGTGGATTTCGCTTCCGATTGTTAGTTTTTGAAAAGGTGCTGAGCATGTTGCTGTCTGTTATTGCCCTCTGTGGAAGAAAAAGTACATTGTTTCGTTCCAAATTTGATTTGTCTGTTATGCCGCAAAATTCTATTTCTGTTTATTAATGCAATCAATTTTGGATGATGCCCTCACACTGAGAGCAGGAACATCAGCATTTTTGCCGGTCATTGTCATGTCTTCATTCCTGTCCTCTTCGTTTTGCTGGGAATTCTTGGACTTTATATGGTCGTTCTATTTTTGGTCAATTTTTCGGCCGCTTTACCTATGGGCTAAATGTTGGTAAATGTTCCTAAAATTGTCAATAATGTACCGCAATCGCTGTTTGTAATTGACCAAAATTTTTTCGAAAGTTTTTTAAACAAATAATCAATTTTTTCTATCTTCTATACACTGATCAGATCACTGAATTTAGTTTCATGACTACTAATAGCGAATGTTGTAGTGAAAAAGAAATGAATAAATCTTATGATAAACTACTGTAAATCTTTTTACTGAACAGTAAAAAGATTTACAGTAATTCATCATTGTTATAGTAACTGATTCTTGTATACTTACTAAATTAGTGATAATATGGTGATGAATAGTAGTTACTGTTTTTGTAGTAAATACATGACCGTAACATGATTATATATGAAGGAAACGATGAGTTTTGATAACAAATTTAAGGACACCGATTTTTCGGTACTAATATTTTTCCATTCATTTTCTGCTTTTCATTTGCACTGTATTATCAAAAGACAAATATGTAACTTTAAAGCTAAGAAGGATGCAAAATAGTTGGAAGAATCGATTTGAAGGATAGAATGATAAAAACTTTGAGACAAGAACTTTTTTTGAGATGTTAGGTCTGAATGATTACAGAACTTTTATGAGATAGCATGATTATATATGTTTCATGAAATAATAATATATCAGATATCCATTATTAACCTATCATCTAAATGACGGTAGTATTAATACGGAAAAGATTGCGCATAATGTTAGGTCAGAATGCGGCTTTTACTTTACACTAAGTGAGAACTGTTGCAGAGTAAACAATTCAACGAATCAGATCAGTTTCATTTTTCACCTGTTCTACGCTTTCACGAACAGGTGTATATTCTGTGGATAAGTAGCTATATTTTCTTTTGTATCCATGTTAACTTTGCAGTTAATTGTTTTCTGTATAACACTACTGACTGATATTCGAGAAAAATCTACATAAATGTTGCCTTTGTTCTTGATCGGTTTTTTTTAATCATATGGTTTACAACTTCTCAGTAGAGATAAATTTTAAAATTACAGTATGATTTTTAGATTAGTAATAGAAACATATCTTTTTACAAATTACAGAGATAAGATTTGCTATGTTTATTGCTGTGATCATTTCCATTAGCGTTCTGAGAAGTGCTTTTTTAACCATTTTATATCTTAATGCCACATAGATCATTCAGTAAACTTATTGGTTAAAAAAAACGATGTGATGAAAAAACTTTCAGACTCTTCTATGAACTTGGAAAAAGAATGTCAAGGGAATTTGATTACAACATCACCATCCTCATCGGATTCTTTGAAACAACGATCCCTTTATATTAATGGGCAGAATTCTGATAATTTATTGTATAATGGATGTCATCGAAATTCTGCCGGTTCTAGTTCAAGTCATGGCAGTTCTTCTGGTTTCGAAAGTATGAAGGTGTTTAAATTTTTCCATTTACTACCGTTTTTGCAATGTGCAACTGATGATAAGAATTTTTCCATTATTGCTATTGTGGGAACATAGGTTTGTTTTTTGTATTTGAATTTTAAGATTTCATTGCTCACGTTCTCAATATTAACTTCTTAACGTCTGTAAGGTATTTTTTAACATACAGAGAGAGAGAGAGGGATTCAATAATTAGGTAAAAGAGTGCTAGGGTGAAGGAAAATAGGAAACAGGAATGAATTAACAAAACTCGGTGGTTCGAAGGTGATTATTTATATAATCACCATTTTTGCATGACTTATTTTTTATAAACAAGGATTATCAACTTTCGCAGTGTTGCTTCCAGGTTGAGGTGGAAAATTTTAGTGGCTTGATAGAATTTATTTAAATCAGAATCTTAATGATATTGGAAAGCTGAAATAGTAAAATTAGGATAAAAATAATAACATTAATCATAATTATGTCGATTAAAGTGATAGTAAAGTTAAAAATTTTGATTGGTTGAAAAGATAACGTGTTTCAGAGTGGTTCCTCGCATGTCTGTTCAGCAGTTAGTACTCAAAGCGCCATTGGTAGTAATTCTTCATTTTCAAGAACTTCATCTACTGGTTTGTCCTCTTTGATTTTCTTATCTGTAACGATTTTGGATGGTTTCAATTACTTATAGCGTATTAATCTCACAAATACTAAATCTATCTACCTGTTGATGTTGATAGCTGTAAGTTTCGGTTTTTATTACAGTGTGTGGATCGTCATCGGGTGTGTTACTGAACAATTCCCAATCGCGCCTTTCGATGCAGAGCAATAGTAGTGGTGATGCTTCTTTGATAATAAATAATATGGCGAATGTGTTTGATGATTCACGAGCTGAGCATGTTCGTGGAGATAATCTTGAGGATACTGCTGGATTATCCTTTTCTGACATGATACTTAAAGGAATGCCGGTATGCCACACATACACATTTACATGGAAATTTATATAACAGCAAAAGTTTTTGGTGATATAAATACAAAGAAAGTAAAATTAAAGTTTAGTTTTGATGAATTCACTGACACTTTCACACATCTCTGTTTTTTTCAATGGCGTAATTTTGACCGTTGTTTTTTGGTAGCGTAATTACTATTTTTTTGTTTCACTTATTAATTAACTGAAATCAATATCCAATATTTCTTTCTTTTCATTTCTTGTGGATTTTCCGAACAGTAAATGGGGATTAATACTCATCTAGCATCATCTAACATGTTTCAGGAAGCAGAAATTTTGGCAATGTGGCTAAATAGTTTGGGATATCCGGAATATTTAACAGCATTCTTGACTCATGGTTACGATCTTTCGACTCTCGCTCGGATAACACCTGAGGATTTGACAGCATTGGGAATAACCCATCCAATTCATCGAAAATTTATCATTTCTGAAATTCATAGGTGGCGTATAAGCGATAGTTGGCCAACACTGGTATCATCAGGAAAATTAAGGTTGTTTTTATTGTTAGTAATTTTTGAAGTGCTTTTGCTTGCTGTTGTTTGAACAAAAATAATATCTGTTGTTGATATAATAATACGTTGAATTTAGAGATTGGCTTCCATTAATTGGCCTTCCTGAATATGTTCCTTTATTCGAGGATCAGGGGTACTGCAGAATTGACGAGATTCAGAATTTTATGTGGGAAGATTTTGAAGATATCGGCATCAAGAAATTGGGACATTTAAAACGTCTTGGCCTTGCTATCAAAAAAATAAAGGTTGCCCATTATTGTTAAATTTGCTTAGATATTTGGTGGATATACATTTCGAGACACGTCGATTGTTTTTGAAGCAGGTTTTGGACTCTATCAGTAATTCTGTTTCTGCGCCTTTGTCGGATCTTGAAAAAACAGCTTCATCCGATTGAATGTTTCAACATTGCGTGGGAGTGGTAATTATTAGGCAGTTTTCTAGTTTGGGGCGATATATCATTGAAAGCTTCGTGCTGTAGATCAAATAGAATGGTTGATGAATTCACTTCATAATCATAGTTAATTACTTTCCTTATGCAGTAACGCTACTAGTAGTAGGGTGCTATATCGAATGACAGACGATTCCATTTGTGTAAGTTGTTTTTGATTATAAAACAAATGATGAATGATGAGTCTTGCACGAAGGGACAAAATTTCCATTTTTCCGAACATTTTCATCTTCTGTTTACATCACCGGTTAAGTTAGAAATAAATTCCCTGAATTTAAAACCTCGATTTATAGTAAGAATCAATTTTTCGGTTCCATTTTAGAAAGCAATCAAATTGATTGTTGTTGAGAAAAGTTTTTTTTTTTTTTTTTAATGAAGTTATATTTTAGTTATATAAGTTATACGTTTACCTAAATATTTGCAGGACCATGAATCTGATCGAATTCAGTCGAATAATGGTCTGCAGCAGCTCGTAACTGTTGCAGTGTATCATAACAAAATAGCTCAGGCAAGTTTTCTATTAGAAGGAGCGTAATTCTTTTCCCAAAAAGAACTTTTTTAGGCAACCAGCGATGGTTTGCGTTCACATCGGACACCACCACCTCCTGCTCCAATATCCACGTTTCACCCAAAAAGTTTGGGTACCTTATGCGATAATTATTATAATATTGAGAAGCAACGTTCACATATTCGTGAGGTCTTTTCTGCTGAGTCACATGCACAAAAACAGGTAGTTCAGATAAATTTTACTGAGATAAAAATTGGAACTGCTGAAAATACTTATTAGTTTGAATATTACTGTGTTCAGGTATATCCATATTATCAGTCAACTGTAGCAAACGAAACGATTCCTTATCATCTGCAAGAATGTGATAAACAATTGCTGGAATCCGACTTAAATAAGCAAAAAACAAGTTCGCTACAGAATCTGTGTTCTCTTTCTCGAATTCTTTCTGATGAAAGCTTCCAACAACATTCTGTTGTCCGACAACAATTGTCCGTACTCCCCACTAAGATTTTAAGCACCGCTGATAATTCGATCAGTTCTGATTCAGAAGACTATCCACCTCCTCCTGGTTGTTTTTTTTTTAAATTTTTTACCTTGACATTACTTGTAAAGTACACTCTCAGGTTTTCTTTGTATCTGAAACGCTTGAACATTATCCATCAACTTCGATTTGTGACACTATTGTGAATAAAAAACAAGTAGTACACTGTAGTTGAATAAAATATGTTGTGGTTATACAATTTACATTAATAGCATATAGAAACAAAAAACGGAGTATAAACTAGAGAAGCTCTGAATGCTTCTTGAAAAATCTATGAGTGACCAACCGTTGGACGACTAGTGATTGCTTAATTATAAATTCTTATACTTTTTATATGTACTTAGAGTGAATTTTGTTATAATCATTTTTAAGGTAATTCATTTCAGCACCCCTAGCATGTGAAGGGTCCATTCAGCTTTTGAGATCGGCATTTAATGCATCTACAATGACAGCAACAACTGAATCAGGCACAGCAGATGGTAGTAATTTTGAACAGCATTATAATGGGATTAATTCCTTCTCATTAAACGAGCAACTTTCATTTGCAAATGATAACTGTGGTACAATAAAAAATCGTGATAGCTTATCGTTGGGGAGCAAATGGAGCGAAGGATCGACAAGTACGAGTTTTTCACAGCCACGTCACAGGTAAACATATTCCACGCAAATTTTTACCAAATGACAATCTTGAATACAAATAAGTAAAAGTTTAGAATTCACAAATATTACGACCACACTTCTTTTTGATGTTTTTGGCAGAACTTTGAATAAAACTTTAATTTGTTGGGAAGTACAGGATTTTACAGAAAAGGACAAATTATTGTTAATAAACCTTTGTTCGAGCTTGTTAGTTTAAAATTATTGGATTCTGATACTTCTGTACTTCATTTATACAATTGAAGTTACTCAACATCAGCGAGTAATGGCGATGTATTGAATGATATTGGCAGTATGCTGCAGAATTTAACAGATGAGTTGGATGCGATGTTGTTACCTTCGCAGACTATCCGATATTCTCCTAATAGACAAATTCCTTTCTAACAGCATAGCAGTTGATAGATACAAACTTGATGGTTCTCTTCGTTTTCCTAAGTATGAGGTCAATATTGTGTAAATAATTCAGGACAGATCTCTGAAATAAAGGCTTGAGAAATATCCACTCCCTTATCATCTATTGCCTTTGGTATTGACGATGTAGCTGTGCTCAAACTCACCAAACATATTTCACAATATATGTAGAACAGTGTTATTGATAGCCATTATTTCAACGGGTAAATTATCTCATTGTGCATGAAGCACATAAAGCAGTAAATTGTAAAAAGAACTTAAACTAATCTAAGATTTAGATTAAGCTAAGGAACCAAGTTAATTTAATGTGGGACTTTAAGCACAAAGCATTTTAAAATAGTTGGCGAAAAAGTTGCATTGTTTACAAAAAAATTAAAAATGCAAGTTGATTCTGGTGATGTATAATTGAAACTCAGTACGAAGCTTTCTCATTGTGTAGTTGTCAGGTTTATGGCATGAATATAGAGGTTATGGAACTTATTTTTATTGTTCGTTTTGTAAATGAATTTTCTGCAGCTTATTCAATCGATGTAATTATATGATGGTGAAGTAGAGCAAAGGTAATCCATTATTTGTTTTCATATATTTATCTTACACATGTATACCATTCATTTGTTACAAATGCCGTTGACCACTTCATTTAAGTGAAAATATAGCAATAAAAACAAATATTGACTGGTTTTTGTTATGCCTTGTTTATTTCTTTGCAGATATTACTGCAGATTCAATAAAAGATCGTATTGTTTTACATATTATCAGTGATCTTCCATCTACTCTCATGTTTGTTAACGAACAGATCTTTCGATAAAATTTGATGAGAATATCGGTGTCAGTCCTGTTTCTAACAACTTTAATGAGAGGAAGAGGGGGGTCAAACAGGATCACAATAATATCATGTTAGAAAATAGCTTAAAAAAGTATCAGCCATTTCTTGAAGCGTTATTTGCTTTGTTAAAATGATATATGACTGCAGTATGAAAATAAAAGGCAAATTTTATGTTGTCCTTATTACAAAAGTAAAGAAAAAATGTGGCATTCTACGATGATGTATAAAAAGAAGGGATCGTTACCATCAAATGGAAGGATCTGCTATGAAGGAATGATGACATGGATGTAGCAAGAGGTTGAAGATGTTTGCCGAGTACATGAATGATGCAATGGTACCAATCCATGAAAAGCGATTGACTGGACTAAATACCAATGAAGAATTAATTTAGACAAAAACTAGAGCTTAACCTAAAATCCAAGAGTTTGAACAAGATCCTGGGATTTTGTTGAAGCTTTCTGTAATTTGCTGATTTAATTCCGAATTCGAAAACCAATTTTATAAGTTCCACTCAATTTTGTTTGTTTTCCATAATAGTCACCATCTCGCTTTGATTCGAACTCTAAAGTTGAACTGGAAAATTCTTCCAAGTCAGTTTTTAAAAATTTTTTAAAATTTCATACTTCAGAATAAGAAACTCACCCGAAAACTTAGCAAGAGAGGAAACTATTATCCAAGGGATATATTTATGCAAGAAATCCTGATTCAATTTCTCATACTTGCGAAATCATCACCACTACCGAACATTTGTTGAAGCATCTTACACAGGTTCGAGGTTTGGATTTACAACCTGAATTTTTAAGCTCGAATTTTTAAAAAACCAATGCGATTTGTTTCACCTTGGATTTCGAAGCAAGATTTGAACGGCGAGGAACAAAGCCTTCAGCTTGACATAATGCATTTTACCACACCGATAATAGAATGAATAATTAAGTGCAGAAACCCCCTCATGACCTGTTTTACATCATTATAGTTTAAAAGCAGTTCAGCAACAATTCAAAATCTCCATTTAAAACACCGAACGAACAAATAATAATAATAATCCCTTTCTCTTTTTGCTTCGTTTTCTTGTCCCTTTGTTCTTTCTGACTGATTTTGGATTTTAAAAATAATGTTTAAAAAATAAGATATGAATGAGTGAAAACAAAAAATATTTATACAGCATACAGGTGATAAGATGTGAATAGACTGAGAAAAATCGGCTAGCATTAATATGTCACTGATATATGAAACTACTTATTTCTTTAAATAATGACAAAGGACAGTTAATACACGTATTACCATAACTTACACTACTGAATATGAAGCTAACAATTTGAAGAAAAAAACCCAATTAGCATGATGACTCTATCAAAATAACTGCAAAACATCTACGATTCTTGTTTACAAAAGAGTACCATATATTAATGAACCGTATTAAAAAACGCAATATTTGGGATAGAAAAGCAAATAACATAAAACAGACAAATGACCCGATTAAAAATGAATTATACGCTGATTACGGTTCACGTTTGTTTCCTGGATTTTTTTTTCTGCTAACAATATGTATTTAAACTTTCAGTGCACGCTTTCTTCCTTTACTCCTATTCTACAGATTATACAACCGATATATTATATTATTTCATTA
>UPTC01002137.1:0-10312 GCA_900537255.1 Acanthocheilonema viteae | reverse complement strand
AGATGATATTTATCGTCTTTCTCTAAAACATGAACCTCGTACACTTCTTAGCGTAAGTTTAATACTTGAAAAATAAATCAATAAATAAATAATGATATTTAGCAAAATAATATTTACAATTCGTTAATCCATATGCAAATATTATAAGAAAAATATTAGTTATAAATAGTAAAATTACTATCTTATCCTAAATAACATATGAAAATATCAATGAAATTTCGATCAATTAAATTACTTATATTAGACAGTAATCTTTTTTTTTTTTTTTAAATCTATTTCTCTTTAAAGTTTCAAAGTACAACAAAATCGGTATTATTTGCTGATTGGGCATCGGGTGTGAGTAGTACGTTGGATGCAGAAATTGTCAACAAACATATTAATGCAATGGTTGAAGCTGTATTTAAAAATTATGATCATAATAAAGATGGTTCCATTTCTCAAAGTGAATTTCAACAAATTTCAACTAATTTTCCATTTATTGCACCATTTGGAACTATCGATACTGATAAGTAATTGTTTTCATTTTATTTCAATAAATTTTATTTATTAGTAATATTTTCATAGTGTAAAAGTTGAAAGTTTTGATGAAAGAAATTTAAGAAAGGAAAATGTAAAATGAGAAAATTATTGTTTTCTAAAGAATTTTTTTCAAAAAACAATTTCTCTTTTTACCGAATGACTAATTTATTGATGAAAATTAATTTCAAATTTTCATTAGTGAATTAATATAAACATAAATGATGTTTCATTATTATCAGATAGGATATGATGAGTGATAATTTAATGAAATTAGAAGTGAAAAATTTCATAAAATAATACATTGGAAAAGTTATTAAATACTGAAATTGAACATTCTATCAATGTAACAGTTTAAACATAATTTTAACAATTTAATACCGAAATTCTTCTATTATATTGTGAATGATAAAACATATCATCAATAAAATATGAAATAACTCAAAATTGCTATAAAATAAACAAATAATCTAAAATTATTTTGAATCAACATTCTCTCCTCGAATATTCATAATTGTTTCGATAAATGATTTAATTTTGAATATTCATTTAAAAAATTTTTGAAAAATATTAATTATGTATTACCTAATTATTTGCTTACTTAGTTGATCAGATGGATAAAAATAATATTTAAATTTTTTGCAGGGATGGTGTAATTAGTAAATCTGAAATGAATGCATATTTCGTCAAAATTTGCAAACAATCGATAGATTTCCGTCGTGAATTTCAGCATAATTTTCATGAAACAACTTTTTTAACACCTGCAATATGTGCTCATTGTGATAGATTAGTAAGTTATGTTTTTTTCAAAAAAAATGCTTTTTTTCTGATTAATTCATTAATTGATACTTATAAGTATCAAGTATAATTCATAAGTTGCTCTATACTTTTTATTTTTTAATTAATAGTTTCAAATATCTTACCACAAATACTTTGTTTATCCCTTCCTTTTTTTTTCAACAGTTTTTTTTTCCTGCTTTTTACATCCATATGTAATTAAAATAAGCAATTTTATAAATATTTTAAAATAGAATGAAAATTATTTCTCTTCTTTGTATCGTTTAATATTTTTTCATGAATTTCTTGCAGTTATGGGGTATAATTCGACAAGGTTTCAAATGTCATGATTGTGGACTTACCGTACATCGAATTTGTAGAGGTAATGTTGTGGTAGAATGTCGTCGGAGTAGTACCGTAACAGAATCATCAAAAACAAGCCGAAAACTTTTGCCTGGTATTAGGTATGTGTTTTTTTTTTTTAAACTTTAAAATTTTCCATTTATAATTTCTTATTTTAATTTTAACTCAACAATCAGAAAAAAAAAATTTAACAAAATGACTTTTAAATTACATTTGATTTATTCTCATGCATCCATTCATCGATTCCTTACCAACTTTTAGGGTTGGACGGAGCGATTTGACGGCTATTGCTATGGGCTACGTTTGAGAGACTTCCGTGTAATGTTCGAGGTCCAAAATAGTGGCGTCACAAATTTGGTAGAACTAACTTACTGAATACTCTCAGGACTAAAACGCTCCTGATAGTATTTCTCATATATGTTAGCAAAAAGAAAAAAATAAAATAAAATTACTAAGTTAATAACATTATAAGCAATATATTTCTTCTTCCTTCCTCATACATTCCTTTTATTCCGGTAATCGAAATCAAATTTTTTATCGAAACATTTTAAAATTCAATTTCTAATTTAATAATAACTTTTTTTATATGAAATATATTTTTTTTTTCTGCTTTTCTTTTGTTTTTCTATTCTTCTGCTTTTCTGCTTTTCTGTTTTTCTTTTAATAATTATATGTATTTTCATTTTGCATCAACATTAAACCACTCATTATTTTCAGATCAATTTCTCGATTACGAACAGCAAGCACAACATCAGAACACGGTCAAACAGATGATACAACAGCAGAATGTTTTGCATCAACAGCATGCAAAATGTTATTACATTTACGACCTCAATCAAGAAAGAATCGTGCACGTTCTGATACAGGCTGTTATTATCAGTAAGTTAATCGTGCAATATTGAAATATTAAATATTCAAAGATAATTGGTTTAACTAATCATTTAATTCACCATTCTATGATATTTCTTTACTTTAATTTAATGTGAAATTGATAGTTTATATACAATCAAATATTACACTATTATTATTTCTTGCAATCATTTTTCGATGGTTGTCTAATTAATTATTTTAATTAATTTATTATTACACTACTCTATACAATTTTCATGAATGGATTGATAAAGGATAATTAAATATCGATGATATTAGCATTTCTTATGATTTCTATAAATGAAACATTCGAAGATGATTAAATGATTTTAAGGGTAGCAAGTTCACCGGAATCACCGAATACAGATGTAGCACCATCTTTAGCATGCGAAGAAGTATTCGAGGATGAATCTGCATGCATATCACTTTCCGAAATGAATGATTCCAATAGTGTATTATGATGATAGATAAGAATAATTTTCTTTTTTATTTATATATTTAAATTTATTAAATCACCAATGAAAACTATTAATTTTGAACAATATTGTTAGCTTCTATTTATTGCAAAGTTAGCTTGAATGCTCTCACCTATGATAATAAGTGCAGGAAAAAAGAAACGATCATTTTCTGAATTATAATTTATACTTACTATTAGAGTAAATAAATACATTATTTTCCATTACAGTAAACTTTAATTAGTTAAATGACTCATGACTTATCAAATTTCATTAAATCATATTTGAACTCATTAAGAGATGTTTATAATTACATAAATCAGATTAATTATGTTCATTAGCAAAAGTTTACTGAGAAATATTATTTATTGATCCCTTTATAATTCTCAGTGATGGTGAATATACAAAGTTAAAATTGTTGAACTGTTTTAATAATTCGTAATTAACATTTTTGTAATTAAACCAAAGTGATGTTAAAATGTGTAATGACAATCTAATATGTAAATTATATTGCATGTTGTCGTCTATTACGGGTATGTTTCTTTTTTTTTTGATTTATTTATTCATACTCTTTCATGGTACTCTTTTTTTCGCTTTAATCATTATTCTGATAAAGGCTTTTAAAGTGAACAGTTTGTGTGACACATTATTTAAAACGCTAACTAAAATTTCATTGAGAAAATCGATAATACGAATGTATCGTGGATAATTGAGATTTACAGTGGAAGAGAAATCAGTTTAAATTCTTTTAGTAATAATTATTAGATGAAGAAAATTATTTTTTTTTTTGATTCAAATTTTCAATTAATAAATTGCCGTAGGTGAGGAGGGAAAAACGAAACTTTTATTTTCTATAAGTCAATTTATCACGAAATTATTTCGGTAATTACAACTTAATATATAAATTATGTAGAGCAAAAAAGCCTAAATATCTTAAATGATGTTTTTAAGTAATGAAATACTGATTGTTAGTTTCTTTTTCTATTCAAATAAATTATAGAAATGAACAATTGCTGTTTTCTTTTTCTTATATAAACCTTAAATAAAACAAAAAATGATAGATTCGAAATAAATAATACTTATATTTTAATTCATGCATTGTTTTTCAAATATATTTTTATCCCAATTAGTTATATTTTTATTTACCTATATCATGATTATCTATTGTTTATCAGATTTTCAAATTATCGAAAATATTTTGAGGTTACTTTTCTCATCATCTATTCCATTATCAAAATTATTCGTTTTCGAAATATCATCTCAAAGTTGAATGATCATAAATGGTTCATGATGAACTCGAAATAGTGGTCGGACAATCCTTTAAGGTAATGGATCCAGTGATGTTGGTTATTCTCTGAATGATGATGATAAAGATGATGATGACTGATGATGATGATGATGATGATGATGATGATGATGATGATGATGATGATGATGATGATGACATGCATATAGATAGAATAGAGAGAGAGAGAGGGGAAAAGATAAAAAGTGAGGAGATTTGACCGATCTCGTGCAATATCCTCTCTGGTCATTCGTCCAGCTAAAATAGGCGGTTTTCGGATGAGAAGAAATGGCGCAAACAAATGTTGTCATTAATTGTAACCGTCATATTATTGATTTCAATGGACATTACTGATAGAAGGACAGTTGTTCCGGTTCTATTATTAATTTTCCTGATTTATCCAATCGTTATCCAATCTGAAATTTGCTATCGATGTGCTAATGAATTCATTGTTATGGTTAAATGCTTTTCTTTTTCCTTTTTTTTTTCTTTCTTAACATATTGACACTGTGAACATTGAATGAGTTGAGGAAGAAAAAAAAAACTGTTTGTTAGCCGATTAAGAGTAAAATTTTCAAATTAACCACGATTTGATCTGTTAGTTTTACATTTCATTATATACCGGCTAAAAAATATAGTGCAATGATTGAAAAGATAAAATATGTTAGCCATTATTTATTATTTTACTATATATCAGTTGATAATAAATTATTTTATTTTTTCCTTCAAATAAATTATTTCATATTGAATTTTCACAAAAAATTTACGATAAATTATTGGATTAATAATAACTTCGTGATTATGAAACAAATAAGTAATAATGTTACATTCATGCTATCATAAAGCATTCAAATGTTTAATTCATGATTGAGCGCCTATTAAATTTAATTAATTGATTTCCACTGAAATTTTCAGTATTGGGGGCGTTTCCTTCCAATTCAATCAGAAGATGAATTAGTTGCCGATTCGGTATGTATTAAAATTGATGAAAGATCGGAAGAAGTACGATGTGTTGGTCCATGTCTAACATTGAATGTTACTGTTGGTGAGGGTAACAGCACTCGAACTATAGGTATGTATACATTACTGCTTATCACCTCTATTAACTGATAAGTTAAATCTATGCAAGAGCAGAATATTTATAAAGATTATCATCCAAATGCTATGTATATTCCGATCAATTACTTAACTATCGGAAGTGATTTTCTTCAATAACATTTTAGCATTTCATTTTCAAAAAACTGCTTAATTGTTTACTAATTCATTTAAAAAATTCTTTTTTTTTTGAAAATTTTAAAATATACCAAATTACTTAATGATATTGGAAATAGGCATAAATATGAGATAATCGAAAGATATCTCCGACGTTTTTTTTGTTTTTTTTTTTTTCAGGAATGATGCGAGATTGCCAGAAGAAGTATTACAGTCGAAATTCGTATAATGATGAAGGAAATCGTAGATGTCGAAATCGCACCGTTAAAATTCGTCGACGTATACTGAATGCTGAATACTGCTTTTGTTTGGGTAATTACTGTAATGGTGATGGTGATGAAGTGGAGAGATCAATGAGTGAATTTCGGAAAATATCGAAATATACGAAAATTCGAAATAATCAACGGAATGGTATCAGTATGAAATGGTCTTTGTGTAATGTTCCGTATTTAATGCTTATTTATATTGTATGTTGGAAATTATATCTGATTAGTTTATAGAATATACAGTATATCCTATATTATTGTTGAATATTGTTGTGATAATTTGTTTGCTTCAATGGTTTATTAATGTTTGCAGAATATAAATTCGATCCTGAATAAATCTTATAAACCGGAAACAATATGATCTTACTCTGAACAGATAACAGCAAGAATTTTGCAATAATTAGCTAAAATGATAGCTAGTACGTTTATTGAGAAAATAGACAAAAATGAAACACTAAGAGATTATTTCCTAATTCGTCAAAAAAAAAAAAAAAACGAATTAACAACAGAGAAGGAAAGGGAGGTTGACCTTTCATTGACCTTTTGTTCCATCTCTATTAGAGGCACATTCAAATAATCATGCAGTGAGGCTGTTTATTCAGGGAACTTAGAGCTTCATATATGGGCAATATATTATTATCGTCACTCTTCACAATTCTCCCAGACAACTACGTTTTTTTTTTTTCTTAATTCGCATTTCGGAAAAATGGATCGATAATAAATTGAATGTTGTGAAATTGTTCCGGTTCATGATTATCACATCCGTTTTTGTGGAATATATTTACGTCATCACTATCAAATTTTCCGGATCGTTCATAAAGGCTCTGAAAAAAAAAAAAAGCAAATTAACCTGATACCTATCACTGCAATTTACATAGATTAGGATAAGATGAATTTGGATTTCCATATTTCAGTAGGTAAAAAATAAAAAATAACAAGATAATTAGCAAATCGAAGCTAATTGGAAGGTTGTTTTGTGTTTGACCCAAAATTGATCTGAATAATTTGTGCTTTTTTTTTTGAAAGTTCCCATTGAAAAAATCCTTTTTCGAACCATTCCTCAATTCTCATCCATTTCGTTCATCCTTTTATATACACTCTTTCCTCTTTCTGATCACTTCTGTGCTATTTCAATCAAATTCTTAAATCACTCTACCATTTAGTGCACGTTGCATCAAATGTTCCATTCGAATCTCTTAATACCAATCAATAAATCTCTTAATACCAATCAATAAATCTCTTAACACCAATCAATAAATCTCTTAATACCGATCAACAAATCTCTTAATACCGATCAATAAATCATAGCTAACTTACAGATACTAAAAGATAATCTGTTAAATCTATACTTTACAAAATTCATTCCTTTGCACGTCTTAAAACCCTCAATCTATACAACTTTCATTTCATGAGCAAATGAATGTTTAAAATTAGAAAATTTGATTAAAAAACTTCGCAATACCTTATCAAGTCTGATATTGGTTGATGTGCGACGAAATGATAACCACTACTACAACAAGTAGTTACTTTTAGTTTAATAAAAAGTAAGAATGCAACAAGAGGATTAATTTACTATTTATTTACCTCTTGTCATTTATCAGTATGTCATTATTTACTATTTACCAATGTGTTATTACTTACTAAGTGTTGTTATTTGATACTTATCAATGTGTTGTTACTTACTATTTTATCAATGTGTTGTTATTTACCATTTATCAATACGTTCTATTTCCGAATGTTTTCTTACATTGAATTTGAACGGATATGGATTAAATCTGAAACATTTTAGCATCGGTTTGAATGGTTCGAGAGCAGATTCGAAATTGTCTGCTAAAAGTATGCCATAGTTCGTTTTCAAGATCGGTTAGTTCAGTATTGATTAACTCCCTATTGTACAGTATTTTTAAATTGTTTTATGACCAATTGATCATTTTTATCTTCTCCTCTCTTGACCTGATCCTCTTTTCTGGCTTAGAACTGCTTAACTTCCTCACCATTTCCGTTTCTATTTTGTAATTTCTACAAGAATTAACTCGACATGCTTCTTTATCATTCCATCCTTTTGTGTAGGTATCAGATAAGCATCACTTTTATCTGTCATCAAAGTAAGTGTTATGGGAATATTCTGGAATAAGACAAATGGTGTAAGTTGATAATCTTTTATCATCACTTGACCAATTTTAGCAGGTTAGTCACAGAGTTTCTTTCCAAATATTTCATTAAAGCTCCATACTGTATAGCTCAATTGACAATATCAAATGGTATCAATCTCAAATTTTTGGAACAATTTATGCTTTCGTAATCAAGAAAGAACTTATATGAAAATGATGAGTGAATAATCCATTAAAGTAAATCATTACGGATAAAAATAGTAAAAGTATGGAGTAATTTCTTCCTCTCTCACTTTCTCTTTCTTTTTTTTTTCTACTTTTTCCCTTTGTCATTCAATAGATTGTATATAAGATCGAGAAATTTGATTAGAAAATGATACTTTAAGTGAAGTACCATTTATTTTTCCGGACATTCCGAACAAAAAGAATATTTTTTCTAGACATTCCGAATTATCATCGATATAAAAAGAATATTTTTTCCGGACATTCCGAATTATCATCAATATAAAAAGTGAACGAAGAAAACGCTGCAATAAGCGAAGTGGTGCTGAAAACAGAAATTTGAGGTACCGTAATGGTTGAATGTTGGTGACGATGCTAAAGTTGGAATTGCAGAAGCGATTGTTGTCCATTGATTTCGTGATTGATGGTAGTTCAGGTTCGTCTCTGAATGCTATCTAATTTTGTATCACGTCGATTTTACGTGTAATCCCACGTGTGACGTGTTGTCTTCATGAGATGAGAATATTGTCATTTATCAGGAAGGGAGTATTATATCAGTATGCATGAAATCAGTTGTTACATTTGTTTCACGTTATCACTGCTAAATGAGATGGATAGGGTGTTTGGTTATGTGAGATTATGATTTTAAAAATGATCGGTATGGTATGATTTTTGTTTTTATTGATATAGTGAAATTCGATTTTGCATTTATTGTTCTTTTGCAGTATCTATCTATCTGTATAGTGTTATTATCATTTTTGCTGGTATAGATGTTTTACACAAAAATTTTCAAATTTGTCCGTGTAGATTTTTGCATTTTCTTGTCTCAACTGATCAGCAATATATATTGGTATTCGTTTTAGAAATCAATCAGTAGGATTGTTTGTATTAGTAATGTCAGATCCAGTTGCGGAATTCTTGGCACGTGAGCAAAGTGTTCTGGCTGGTATAAAGGATGATTCGCTAGGAACTAGTCCTCCTCCCTATATTAATAGCACCAACAAAAATGATGCAATTGGTAATGGTACGTTTTATGAAATGAATTTCTTTTTTATCTCGAAGTCAGTTTTGTGTCGGATTTATCTCTCTGAGTTGGATAACTATAAAATATCAAGAAAACATTGTGGGCATAATCGTTGGCATTAGAAATAATGTGGATTAAATATAGGGTTGTTGAATGACCCATTTAGCCAAAATTCCATATTGGAAGAGAAAGTAGAGGACGGTAGGAAAACAACAAAGAATTTTGTGGGCCTGTTTCGGGAAGATTTCAGACACTGTCAAGAAGGTACTGCAACATACATTAGTCAAGTTTTAGTATGCAGTGGAAGTATTTTCTCATTTTGGATGCGTTTCTCTAATAAGTATTTAATTCTGTCAGAAAAGTGAAAGAGTTTATGAATTGATGGAAAAGTAAATGTCGAAATGCTTATTAAACGTGTGAAAGGTTTTTCATTTCTATTTGAAGATATTTCGGATTTCAGAAAATGATACTGCTTGTGTAAATGAAGCTCGTTTGTTAAGCGGGACCAGTGGTTCTGGTTTGGATCTTCCAATATTGGCAAATGGTGTGCAACGCTCAAGTACAACTCCATCACCTTCTCTCGCGGCAATGAACAACTCATCAAAGCCGGAACCGGAAAAAATAAAGAAATGGAGAGAAGAGCAGAAAATAATGTTGGAAAAGAAAGGTAAAAGTTCGTTCACGTTTCTTGATTTTTTTCTATTTCTTTCAAAAAAAAATTCTTGCATAAAAAAATTCCTCAGTTTATGCATAAGTTTGTTCACGTTTCTTGATTTTTTTCTATTTGTTGCATGAGAAAAATTAGATAATATTTTTCCTCAGTTTATGTTTTACGTAGTTACATTTGTAATTTCTTATTTCATGTGAATGTAAGTAAGCATTTAGCTGGAGTATGTCCTGTTAATTGCATAGCGTTGTTTAGAGGTTTAAATGTTATTTCACATAGTATCATTTCGAGAACATGAAAATGTTTCCTTCTAATTGGTTACACAAAGTTTTGTGGCCATTGATGAGTTTGTTCAAGTTTATCAAGGAACATAATTTGGTGGGCTATTGGATAAATGTTTAAGCAGAAAAAAATATCAAGAAATAAATGATGTAAATAACTATAATGAGCATGTCACAAAAGATTGGGCAATCGATGGCACTACGGTGAAACATATTTTCTCAAAATTATTGCATATTTTTTGGTAGAAGGCGGTTTCTAACAA
>UPTC01002136.1:0-10312 GCA_900537255.1 Acanthocheilonema viteae | reverse complement strand
TCAATAAAGAATTTGATTTAATACGATTTATAATCGTTTTTTGTTTCAAACAAACATGATCTACGATTAATTTTTCAAAAACATTGAAGATAAATCATAGCACTATACCCTAACAGCATACTTTTACAAAATTTTAGAATCATTTTGGAGAAATATGGATGCTGAATATTTAATGTTAAGAATGATTGTTGGTAGTTGCGGAAGCCACAAATAGCACCTTTTTTGTGCCTTTACGAGCGATTTAACTGCCATGACTGAAATAAAATGGAGTCATTTTGTCGAAAATATCAAAAATTCAAGTTTTATGAGTCGAATCAAGGTCAACATTTCATTGCTACCGTACAGAATAGGAAATGATCATACAAGTGGAGGATATTTACAGTGAAACACACGCTCACAAATATAAAATGTTGAAGAAGCGATCATTAATAGTGTAAAACCAATACACAAAAAGAAGATGGAGTTAAAACTATTTAAACATTTCCTTATATTTATACAGAGTAGGAAATGATCATACAAGTGGAGAATAAGATGAAATTTTCTATAGGTTCCGGTAGATTTCAGTCAACTGGAATAATTTATGCAAATCTAAACCAGTAGCACAGATTTGATGAAAATTGTTTTTTAATAGAATATTTTTAGTAAATTAAATTTTCATCGAAATTATTTTACTGATTGCAACTTGTCAGCTACACCTTTATTACGTAAAATTTCATCTTGCTCATCCAAATTCTTTCTTTTTTTTGAGGAAGCAATACGACAAATTGAGAAGATCGTTATCCAATTTGAAATGTTAACCATTAGCAGTGACTATAATCTGTTTGAAAAATGCATTTTCATCCGCTTCTTTCATCCCATATCTGGTACAAATAATGATCGGATGTACAGTAAACGAAAGAAAAAGAAACAATCAAACAAGATTTCCTACACATTTGTGTATAAGTCCAATAATTAGAAAAAATCTCATAAACTACTGACATCTGTCTCATTCTAACATATGATAAGAAATGTGTATCATTTTTCGAAATGATAAGGTAGTGATAACACTTCCAGCGCAGTCTATTTTCTCAAATTTTGAAACTTTTGGGTTATGAGAGATAACTTCCTCAACAATTTTCGCTGGTTTAATATAACAGATACCTGATGGAAACAATTATTTTAACATAAAGATCAAAAGTGAGAGTACTGATAACACAATTGGCCACTTTATATTTCGCTCACTTCTTTCATTTTACTTCGAAATTGATGAAACATAGCAGAGTAAATTTGCAATTCAACCTCTTTTTTGTCCGTCATCACGTATTACGTGCTGTCGTTATTTTATTGTAAATAAATTACAGAAAAATTTTAGCACAGGCCATGTTAAAAGTTATTGTACTCCTCTCAATACAGTTAAGGATCAACAGTTATACTCTCTCAATACTATTAAGGGTTAACAGTTATTGTACCTCTCAATATTATTAAGGGTTAGCAGTTACTGTACTCTCTCAATACTATAAAAAAAAGTCCTATTTTTGCCCCTGTTTTAAGGCAAAAATATAGTTAGTAGCGACAGAAAAACATCAGACCCAGTTGCTTCATTGCTTTACTGTCTTTCTAAAAGTTCCATAAGAAACACTAATCTCTCTTTGGCGGTGCTTTTTTTTAAAGTTTATGATGCCCCGTCAAAAATATATCTTTTAATACAATAGCTAATTACCATAACAGGAGATCTTAATTAAAATGGAAATTCGTGTACTTTTTCTCCATGCTTATACATCATCCAATCTATTGTTACGCAACATGATAAAATATGAATACGAGATCTTAAGGAAGCTCTAATTTAAAACTTTAAGATCAAAAGAAAACAAACAAAAGCTAATTAACAGTATAAGTATAATAGAGTGTCAATGTCACATACTCATTTCAAATACTAACGATATATTATTGCAATCGTTTTAAAAACTAAAAAAGCATTGCAGAATAGGTCCCACGAAATGACTCTCAATATTACAGAGAAAGTAGACCATTGTACATCCAAATAATTCTGTCGGAAAATTTCATATGTTTACTGCTTTCCACTTTCACTAACACTATGGAATATCACTTTATATAAGTGATTTGAATAAAGAAAAAATTAGCACGCATACAAGTGAAAAGAAATTAAAATATGATCTAATATGGAAAGTCAAGAGAGGTTACAAATAAATAAAAAAATAAATGTAATTTCAATGAAAAATGAGCAGAGAAAATGAATAGCGGATAAAACTTCCTGTACATTACCTACATAATTAAATCTTCTCCAAGTAATTAATTTAATTCAGAGCTTTGATAAGAAGAAAGGCAAGTTTAAAGTCAGTTATGATATAAATTAAAACTGGTGACACTAAACTAACAAAATAGAATATCAATGTACAAGCGCTGCAATCAAAATTCTGGAAAGAAAACACAGTCATAAAATTAATTATGGCGCTTGATAAATCATTTTAACGCATCAATTCCAGGTTACTGTACCTTTCGAGATAAATTTTACTATATTAGATGCCTGAAATGAAATCTAATATTTTAAAGCAACTACAGCACACCCTCACAAGCCTTTTTGCCATAGCAACCGCAAGCCTTTCTGTCATAGCAAATATGTCACAGAGACAATGAAGTCCTACATATTCCAATTAGGCGTGCCACAGTTAGCACAGAACTACTTAAATATTTACATTAGCTGATACTCACATTGGTTTGGTCAGTATTCTGTTACACAGCACCCCTCTCACAACTCTTAAAATATCGTTCTTTAGTCTTCATCTCAACCCTTGCTAGGAATACAACTTAAATCATGCGTTTTGTCCCGTTTGTATAATAGAAATATTATTCTTTAGTCGGAGAAGGAATTTAGATTGTAGTCAAATGGCAAGATGCAAAGAAAACTTCACCTTCCGTTACCTCCCCCCCCTCTCGTCCTTTATCGTAATCGAGAAGAAATAAGACTCTTCAATGTTCTCATTCTTTCTGTCAATCGCGTCTGTGCAAAGTGAAGCGTTCCCTATTTAACCTGCCGAATAACTAAAAGAAAATTAAGTCCTGTTATCAACATGAAAAAAAATTTTATGATAGAGAACAGCTTCAAGCCTGTAACAGGAGAGAGACATTGGAACGGTGTATTCCGAAGTATGAAAAATGATGTCATCGTACTCAGTCCGGTTTTCCATTTACCATGCAACATAACGAATACCACATATGACTGAAACATCTGTAGGTAATCATTAATAGAAATTGACATGTTTCATGACAAACATTACACATAAAGTATGGGAGGAGTAAATAAATATATCATGTAATTTGTTTCGAGCTGCCACTCTTTTTAAAAATAACAATGAAGTGAACGAGATAAAAAAAGTTTAACTTTGTTTTAAGGATACAGCACTGGAATTGCAAAGAGGATATAGGAAATGCGACATTCACTGTAAACGACAACAACACACACCGGTCTTAACTTATTACGGTAATTTTCTAAAATTTTTGTTTCCTCATAAAAAACAAATATGAAGTCCGATGTAAAGAAGGGAAAAGGAGGCAGCTTTAATACCAGCGATGGATCCTGTAAACAAATGCCTAAAACTTTTACTCCCAAAAAATTATTTCCTTGAAAAAGTCAAAAATCATCTTGATAATGAAGGAGCACATTTTTAAAGAAAAAAAGACAAGAACTCAAACCTTGTTTATTCAATATAAAAACAAATTATTGAAAAGCTGATAAGAATGATTTTCAAAAATTCTTTTTAGATAGAAAGAGACCCAACTTTAAATCATCCATATAGTGAATGGGATGGCGTTTCTACCAAATGAAACGAATAACTGCAAAAAGTCATATAATATTCACTCAAATAGTTTGAGATGGGTTTTAAGATGGTCCAAAATAATTGCAAACCCGCTATAAAAAATTTTAAAACATAACTGCAAACTTTACATCGCAAAAAACATTTCAATAAAAAATATAATATAAAAAAATGAATTTTAGATTCTTATTGTACAGAAATGCTTAGATAAAAATCAGTTTTTAAGCCTCCATTAACATAAAAAGTCACAAAATGAATAATACTGACATGCAAAAGCTTAATGTTCCCTGAATGCTACGATCATTATAGCATATATTGAATGTATCAATAATTTTATGCTATAATTTATGCAAGTGATAACTTGACTGCTCGTTCAATAATTACTAACTATCTACATCAGTCTCCAAATTGATACTTTCGCCAAATTTTTCATAAAGTATCGATTTCAAGTAGTCCATTTCGTCGCAAATTTTTTTGTGCTTTTGTGTGAGATCAGATACTTGATTGCCCAATTCTCCTTTCACATTTTCTAGCTTTTCGTTCAATCTTTCCTATAAACAAACAGCGCAATGAAATACAAAGTTTCATGAAATCCAGTGCCAGATATTTGGAAATAACTATTGTGCTTATTTTATCCTTTAGAAAAAAATCTAAAAGATTAAAAACAGAAACCAAGCAACAGACATCCCTTCCGATCTTTACCATCCAGTACACAATGTAAATAAAATAAGTAACTAAGTCTAATATCGATCAGAATTGTTCATTTTTAGTATGACAACAAGTTATAATGTGGATGCATTGCTCACTTGATCCATATGCATAAACACTGATCCAATCTTGAATGGTATCGACTGGACATTTGTATCATCCAAAAGCAGCACCTCATCAGCGGCATCATTCAAATTTTGAAGATCCTTATTCATTTCCTGAAGCTTATCCTGAAAAAATAAACTAAATTTTGTACATCACAGAAGCAAAATTTTGCAGTGCTTTAATTTCAAAATTTAATAGCAATAGATACAAAATAATATCATATGCAATAGTATTTCGTGAAGGGAAATAAAATTTGAGGTCATACAGAGATAGTTTTAAGAGAGAATCTGAGAACTTTATGCTTGATATTCGTCTCGACCATGAAGGAAATCAGGAGGAAATCTATCATTTGGTGAACTAAAACCTATATAAGTAAGGCCCAATTGCATTGAAAAAAAAACCCTTAAATCATATCTACATTAAAAAATAGTGTCTATCTTACCTTAATATCTAGCGATCTTTGATGAAGCCTAGCGAACCGATTGATTAGTTTCTGATCCTCGGCATTCACATAAATATTTTGTTTCATTGTACCTGTAGCCATCTCAGTAAGCACCGCAACTGACAAAAAAATGAGAATGAACACTACTTGACCACCTCGCACAACAATCTTAAGCATCCACAAATTTCGTGTGTTCGAAAAAAAAAAAAACGGCCAACCATCAAATACCGAACGGGAAACCTTCCTTTTCGCTCCTCCCCAGGAATAGGCATGCGTTTCGTTTTTCTTCAATGTCTGTCATAACCCTGTCCCCGGTTCGTTCGGTATCGCACTACCGTGAGTCTCACGTCCTGAAATCACAGGAGCAAATCTTCTTAACATGAGGTCAATACCGCACATCGAACGGAATGAAACATTGGATAGAGTGGGTAGTTTGGGTAGTTCAGAGAATAGGGAGACATGTTATTCGGATGAATGTTGGGGTGTGGCTGTGTGCGTGTGTAGTGCATATGTATGGCTTCCATTCTCTCTGATGTTTAGTGAATGTTATTTTGCGTCTGTATATTTTATTTTACATGTAGCAATAACTGATATTGAACTAAAATTATTTTCAGCTTTTAAATCGGAATTGGAAATGCTCGTCTCCGATTTTAATGAACACTTCCCGTTATAGGCTGTAGCAAAATTGGGAAGAACTTACTGCACAAGATGGTGAAAATCGATCCATTTCAAAAAGACGAAATGTCCTCTTCGACAAAATGTGGACAACTTGAATTAAAAGGATGCGATGATGCAATTAATGTAAGCCTTATCCAATTAGCTTTTCGTTACCAATAATTTTGACCGTCTCTTTGCTTGTAAATCCGGGAAAGTGACCTGGTACGTCTCAGGCAAGAGATCATCTTAATAGTTTTGTGTCATTTTTTCTCATTTACAAAAAGTAGAAACATGGAAAATCGTGAGATAGCATATCGAATAGCACGTTTGCAAGTGCAGAGTTCTTATCGGCTGGATTCGTTACAGCGCTTAAATGCTCACACATTCCTTTTAACTGCAATTTGTGATTCATATATATATAGAAACCATGCACATATAATGCTGATAACTTTGACCCACATTTGCTTCCTCGTACTAGTTGTAATGTGATATCTAATCACTAAAACTGTAAAAGACTCACTTACTCACTTCATTTTAAGTTTTCAATAACATACTTTGTGGGCTTTTTTTTGTTTCTTGTTATTACGCATCATTTTCGGTGGTTTTGAACTGTTAATAGCACTTTTGAATTCTGAGTTTCTTAATAATAAATTATTAATATTTCTCTCTCCTCTGCGGAGTGTAAATACTGCAGTTTTACATATTTATGCATTTTGATGTTTTGGAATGAATAAAACTCGATAGTCTCTCTTAAATATTAGGTCACTTTGTCATGATCTTACAGAAGGTTATCGCAGAAATATCTTCGCTCCACAGCCTCACCTACATGACTACATATGCTTTTATGAATCTTCGATTGGAACAAAGCAGGTTTATGTGATTCTCTGTGTAGGAAATTATCATTCGATTTTTTTCGTTGATCGAAATACAACAAATATCCAAGGCACACAAAGTTTCCACTACTACTTGGTGCAACTGAAGTATCTGAAATTTAAAATTTTGTGGAAGTCAAGGAGTTCTTCCTTGATTGAAATGATCGTCGAGTAATCAAAACTTTAGATAACAATTTGAACTTTCTTCACTCTTTAAGACTAAATGAATTTCTTCAAAACCATGTGAAATATCTTTTTATTGATAAATGGGACTCTTATGGTATTTCTCGTTCATTTTTAAATGTCATAACTTTCCCATCTCTAATTTACGTGAAAGACTGAGGTAGTTGTTCCTCTACAGAAATAATGGATGTGTGGTCATAAATCATCTAGGTGTTTTAATTTAAATATGTGTAGAAGTAAGCTTTTATAATTGGTTTCTTTGTATCATAAGTAACTCGTATTCCTCTTATCAGACTTAGCAACTGCGGCAGGAGTTTGTTATCAACAGTAAATACTTCTAGGAGCTGTTTTCATTCAGGAAAAAATGTTGTTGCTCACTCGAACTGATCTTTAAACTACACTGTTAGTTTGGTTTCATTAGTATCTTATCTTGCACGACAAACATCATGTTATCCGCACATTTTAGTGGACTGGGTAGTTGCATTACATCGCTTGCGGATAAGTTGGAAATGAGAAGTTACTTGAACATTCAGGGGATTTTTCATTGAAGTAAGTTTTATTGATATAGTATTTCCAAATAATATATGGGAATACGGATTATTTCTAAGTAATATATTTTTTCATTTATCTATCGAGCAGATCTTATCAAATATCCTATCTTTATAATATTTCTGGTGTCTCATATCATTTAGTTAATAGAGTGCATTTATCAGGCAATTATGTTAGCTGTACTACGTACTATTATCTCTTTTTTTTAAACTGTTGTCCAAGCGGTGGAACAAATATAAATTGGCATTCTTCTTGATGGATCGTTTCTTCGGTTGATTCATTAACATTTCTCAGTTTTTGATATGTACTCCTGAGAATTTATGTTTGAGAAAAAGATTGATCACGGCATCCCTAAGATTCATCTCTTTGGCGAGTCGTTATCTCATTGCGCAGTACTATTTTGCTGGTACTTTTTGGAAGTGACACTTTTGTCTCTATTTTGTCGGCTTTATCATGCACTTTTTTTTATGCGGTATTTTTTATATTTTTTCAAAGTGTAACATTTAGGTTACCATTTTTTTCTTTTATTTTTTCAATTTTTAATTATATTTAGGAACTACTTTTCACTTTCATTGATGTGCAGTTTTCAAGCTAATTATTTACTTTTAGTGTGTGTTGATATAGCACTTTACAAACAACTGCTTTATCAAGAAAAGGGGGCAGGAGAGAGGGAGGGAGCCGAAAGATTGCAATAATTCCATGTTGGATTCGAAAGATAATTATCGGTCATGCTTTTTCTTTTTATGAAAATTTTTTCAAATATTTGGGGAATATGCGCAATGATATCAGACTTGTTATACGCTTAGAAATGATCGCAGTTAATAACTAGAACAAAATTTATAGTTTGTCCTTAATTGATTTTAATTGCTTTGCAAGTTTGTTTCAAACCTTTAAGGCTTTTGATATTTTTAAAATTTTTAATAATAGAAATTGATGTTTTGCATAATAATGGATTTTCAACTCATATGAGGCCACTTCGTCAGATTGTGTTTTGTGTACCGTCTCAAGTGGAGACGTAATATGCTGTTTGTTTGTTATAAAAGACATGAATTTGCATTTCCTTAATTTGCAGGCATCAAATTATAAGACAAAATTGATACATGCCTCAGGAACTATCTTCAGGAATAGAACTTTGTGTGCACGGATAATAAATGGTAATGATTATCATTTTCATGTTCTCTATGGAGGTGCTTAAAACAAAAACAATCTTAATGATTGCTTTTATCGACAGGGAATTTGTTGTATATTAATGAGTGAGATGGTTTTTCTTTGAATTCCGAAATTTAGGAAGAACTTCGGTTTTAGAGTTGAGTACTCGCTTCACTCATAATAATGAACTTTTTTGTCAAACTTTCATCCTTATCAGAAGAATAGTCACATTGTTTACATTTTTGGAAATACGTTACTTTTGTTATTAAAGTTGTTTCTTAATTTCTTGCTGAGATATTTTTGTTTTTTTAAGATGATATACTTTTATAAATATTCTTTTTAGACCTAAACAAGATTAGGAGGTTTCCGAGGCACCTGAGAAAATTGTTCCGTATTCTTCTACTTTCGGTTACTGCTTTCATTGTTTTGTTCGTCTTCACACATTCCTCGAAATACTCAACAGATACAGCATATTGGGTTGAGGAGCCTATTGATTATCCATCGGTTGTTTTTATAACTAATTTCTACCTGTAAAATAATAGAAATAGCTGACTTAGCTTTCTTATAGTTCTAATTAGTGCACGGAAGGCAAACTTATTTTGCTTCCGCAAAGCATGATTGCAACTGCAGTTGCATTTAAACTTACATAGAATTTCCTCATATATCTTCATCCGAAAACTCGATTTGTACTTACCACAGATTCATTTAAGCATGGGCTATTCATATTTGATTTTGTCAAGTCTACGACCCCACTTTGAAGCACCACTTTTTCCTAATTTCAATTATGTGATGTGACTTGCTCTACATTTTCATATTTTCCAGTTGCCACGTATAATAGTATTGGGTGCTGATACAGTTGAAATGAGGAAATCAGTCACTCAGAGTCACATTTCCAGAAAATTTGAACAGGTGTTAATTTTATCTATTTTTCTAGATAGATAGCTTAATGATACTAGCCGTGATTGACCCTAGTCATGGATCATTTTTAGGAAGGTGCTAAAAGTTGATATACGGTTTTATTCAACCTACATTCGTCCCACCATACATGCAATATACCAGTTCTAGTAAAAGAGGAGCACACACCATGCTATTTTTTTATGTCAAAATCAATCTACTTCAACGAATGTATTTTCAGTCGTGTCGCATTCCGAAGTTAAATATTAATGGTAGTGAAGTTACTGGGTTTTTTCATCATGTGGATGCGCTTGACTGTGGTAAAAATAAAGAGAAAGAGTGGGCTTATGTTGACGAGAAGGGATTGTTCACTATATCATCTGATGCTATCAAGTAAAATTGGTTTGATCACTTGTTTTGTTTTATCTTACAATAACTGTCGAATTGGTTTTCATGCTAAGCTTCTTTCCTAATTTTCCCTAAAGATTAAATAATTTTTGAAATTTTATAGACTTCATGGTGACATCAAATGTACTGTTGCCTATTTTGAACGCTTTAATGACAATAAATTGAAAATCGACCGTCAAATTCCAATTACATCTGGTAGTCCTATGATCAAAGATTACGCTGTTGTAGAATGCACTGGAGATGATCAAGAAAAGTGGTTTGTTTTTGTCAAGAGTGGGATTTTTAAGAGCTAGTTGAAAGTCTTTCCCAGCTTTTTCTAATTATAATTTCTGAATGGATCATTTTCCATTACGTATTATAGATTTCATTATATGGATTTAAATATACAAACGAAATGCCTATGAAGTCATTGTTAACTCATAACATTTTGCACCGAATTCCAATCTAAGAAAAGAATTGGGAAATGGTCATGCCGAAATTTTAAGAAGCATAAGTCATGCTAGAGATATTACATTATTTGGAGTTTTAAGATT
>UPTC01002135.1:0-10312 GCA_900537255.1 Acanthocheilonema viteae | reverse complement strand
CAACAATACTTACACTAAATTCCCATCTAGCAAGATCGTTAGCCATATCAACTTTTTTCTGTAAATTGTGTACATAAAATTTGTCGTAAGCGATCAACTTCTGGGATCTATTGATAGTATTCAACTGTGAAAGAATCGAACAAAAAGGAATAACATCAGAAGTATTATTCGGCTCATGCTCTACAAGTTGCTCCAAAGCTTTAACCAACGCCGATACTAAACGATTGAAATGTCTTCGCTCGAACAATGACCACCACCTTTCTAAAAAAATGTTTTTCAAAATAAAAGAATGTATCAAGGTATTTATTGGAAACCAGAGAAAGAGCTACCAAAAGTCTGGAGAACAGAAGACATTGAGTAAAATGTTCCCCGCCGATATGGCTTACTCAAAAATAAAGTCTGGCACCAACCTAGTACTTTCCGATCTGCTTCGCGCAGTAGTTGAATTGCACGAACAAACGGCAAATGAAGTGTTCTGACTGATGCATAGGAAGGTGAAGAAAATAAATATAATGAAGGCAAAATGAGATAAACTCGAAGGGATTCCAAAGAGGTTATTTTTTCCCACGACAGTTCCCACATTCCTGCTGCATCTAGACTTGTTAGCATCTAAAATTTCTTCAATATATTAAAAAAATGTGTAAACAAATTAACATAAGATGAAAAGTATTTGAGAATCCAAAAGGAAGACTGCAGACTAATAAATCCTTTGTTCGTTAAATGTACAAAACTTACCAAACCAATTATTAAATTAGAGAACAAATAAATTATAATACAAAAGAAAAAAAAACAGACTATTTCTGCATACTGATCTGCATCTGTATTTTCCGAAATAATACTAGATGCCTGCACGACATGATCCAAATCCAAACAGTTGTTCGAAGCACTACATCGATATCTTTTTTCATTTTCGTAAAGAAATGAGGCATTTATAGAAGATAAAGACGAAAATACAGATTCTAATTCTCTGCAAAATAATCCTAATAAGCAAAAAAAGTGAATCTTTTGAAAATCATCATGAAAAACTGAAGATTTTTTTTTCACAATCTAAACCATTTTCTTCACAATCTAATTTATTAAATTACCCAATAATAGTTAATTTGTCACCAACTGCAAACAAATCACGAACACGTTGCAGTGACAAATACTTCGGTCTTTGAAGGTAGCTGCTTGGTCCAGAAAGCACTTCCTGAAAATTATGATATAAAACAATTCGCCGTTGTCGTCGCTATCCCTCACTTATTTAGTATTCTTAATTTCTTTATTTAAACTCCATAAAGTCTGCTTACCACATCTGAAAAAGAAGCTTACATATGCATGTTTTGCATGAATCTGCAAGCAGAAACTTTGATCCCAACCCGCGAATACTGATGCCACATTCCTAACTGAATTAATCGTACGTGGTGTAATTTGATTTCGTGTATTTCCATGACCCAGTTGTCCATTGCTATTCAATCCAAACGTATGCATTTTTCCATTTGCCACAACCATTGTGTGACACCTAAATTATTAGTAGATATGATAAAGAAACAATCAATTTTACTTTATCCAAAAAAATAAACCTTCCACAAGCAATTCTCGTTACATGGCTTCCAAGCATTTCGGTGATACCTCTCATACAGTTGTGTGATCTACTTGGCTGACCACAGCCCAGCTGTCCAAACGAATCGCTGCCGCATGAAAATACACGTCCTTCATGAGTGAGTGCAACAGAATGGCTGTCACCACACTCAACTGCCACGACTGAATTAATATTTGGTACTTCACATGGATTACTGACATCTGAAAGCATTAAAATTAGTATCGAGATTGCTGAAAAGATCCATACAGTTTTTATTTGTTTTGTTCTTTGATGAAGGTTGATATTGAAAGGCTTAGATGTGTGAAAGTTACAATTTAAAAAGTTTCTCGAATCTACGACAATGTACAAGAAAGTAAAAAAATGCATCTTCAGCTACGTTCCGCCTTTTACATATTTCATCTACATTATTGCTATACCTATTGCATCATTCTCTTTAAACTTTTCCTCAGGGCAAACGCACCTTTGTTTGTAAAATCTCCAAGTTGTCCCTCTTCGTTCTTTCCCCAAGCATATAATGTTCCACTCGCCGTTAAAGCCATTGTGAACAAATTTCCCGCACTAACTATAAAAAACATTAAAATTTTGCATCTGAATAAAAAATTAATTTAAAAATGATGTAAAATGACAAATATATACAATAATTCCTAAAATTAAATAATGAAACCAATTAAAATTAGTAAAATTTCACTTACTCTGAATTATAGGTACAGAAACGAATATTTCAACTTCTGCAGGGGAATGTCGTATTCGCCCATCGGGTTGTTGTCCCCAAATAAATACTCGACCACCTCAAAAATTTAATACTGATCTTTTTAAATTTGAAATTCAACCTAAAGCAAAAACTTACCTCCATTTAAGGAAACTGTATGAGATGCTCCACAAGTTACTTGTACTGTTTCTGGCAATGATGGCACACGTCTGAAAGATAAACGAATGTGAAATAAAACAAAAAGCAAGGAAAACTATATATAACGAATAGTCAACAGCGCCTATCAACAACGCTCACAAATGTAACTAACATACTAACATCTTAAAATTATGCATTAGAATAATCAAAACTGGAATTTAAGCATTTTCCAGCTAATCACAGAAAACCAGTTACGAAAATTTTTAGAAAACAAAAGTACTTGGGAGTATCAGAAATAAGAATATCACAAGACATTGCAAGTTGTCCATGACTGTTACTACCCCATGCAAACAACCGGCCATCATCTGAAACTGCCATACTGTGACTTCGACCAGCTGATATTTGGATGATGCTAACGGTACTTGACATATGCACTGGATATATAGTACATGAGCCTTTGTTGACACCTCCTCGACCAAGTTCGCCATTATAATTACTACCACATGACCATACCTATAAATATATAATTTATTTTAAGAGCAAACAAAAAAAGGAATAGAAGAAAGCAACACTCATCTACCCTCAGATCTCAAATTAATCGTATAAAAAAACAATATGAGGAAGCGAAAATTCGAAAAATCACCAAATCAAACTCCTGTATTTTTAATCAATAATCTCGTTACGCTTCAAAAACATTTTTAAAACTTGTCAAATTGAGTTTAACTATAAAGGACTCCAATTATAAACAATAATTTGAAAATAATGTTCGAAACAGTTATTTATAATCCGTAGCAAGAAATTAATTTTTAAACCATAAACTAAAAGGATGCTTTTCAAACGATAATTTGCCGCCCATGAGACAGATTCCGGAATTTCACAAAGAAAACTGTTTGATCACGAAGTAAGAAAGATATAAAAAAGATATGAAGATCCAGAAATAAAAGAGACTATACTTTTCCATCATCAGCCAAAAATAGCGTATGCTTTTCACCGCTAGCAACAGCTTTCACAGTAACACCATGCTCTCCGGTAGGTGCACCATATACCAATTGCGGAAAAAGTATCATTTGATCATCATTTTCGGTAGAATTTGGCCGAAAACCCAATTGCCCATCACCTGCACATCCGAACACGTACATTTGGCGGCGTGCCATGATACCTGAGAGAAAATAAGCATTATTTTCTGTATGCTCTACGTTTCAATTTGGATATTTCAGGAATTCAAGCTATGTAAGTTTGAGTTAACCTTGTACATGGATAAGAAATTCCATCTACAATTTTTAAATTTTTTCAAAGGATTATTTTCTTATTCACAATTTTATTCCGCAAGTGATACATGATATTAGCTAGAACAACAAAATTTCTTGAACTGCTCGATTATTCATTCGTTAGTTGGATGTTGTACTTATAATTCCGAATTTAGATGTTTATAAAGGGCTTTCTAAGAAGGGTTCTAAAATCCAAAAAAAGTTGTCATAGTGTCGGTTAATTTGTGACAGACAAATGAAACATTAAAGAATATCACATGTCCTATTTCCAGATCGATGATCTCAGCTCCCAAAAATGAGAAAAGATTGATCTTCGGTAATGATTTAGATCTTTTTTATCAATGAATTGATCGCCTCAATTGTAGCTTTAAATCATTGCTTATTTTTATGATTCATCGCTGCTACTCCATCAATTATATTATACTAATCATGCTCAGTGGTCTTACCGACCCTCCTTCTTGGTTTCACCAATTCTAACACAGAAGTTTCTCTAGTCGTTAAAAAAGGAAGACACGTTCCCAAACATGACTTCCAATTTGTCTCGAGCAATCAGATTAATAAGTGGATTCGTATGCATACATCAGAAACTCTCAGATGTTTTCTTTATGCATAACAAATAAAATTCGCTGAAGTTATTAATACAGCAAAGATTTAAACTTCTACGCATATATGTAGCCAACATTATCATCTAAACTGTTATGCAATTGTACTATAAGTAATGGTAGCATTCTAAACGGTAATGTTCTTGCAGCGGAAAATATTAGTTATACAAAATTTATCATTGATCAAAAAGCCCTTTTTGCCTTTAAAAGTAAACTTTTGAGTACTCAAGCAATAAACTTACGATGAAAATGAAACTTGAGTTGAACTGTTGTCACCAGAAAAAATTCACCGAGTACTTCAACTTCACAGGAATAAACACACCCACTCGTAAAAATTGCAGCAACAAATAGTACAAATATGTAAACAATTCAAAGAATAATGGGTAAATAACGGTGCGTCCTTCAATTACACGTTCGGTCTATTCGTAATGCACGCGGATCAGCACTGAGCACAATTTCATAAATTTAAGTGAGGAGCCTGAGCTTCGTGTAAGGGCAGAATGACCTGACAAGTTTTTTGACAGTTAACGGTGACAAGACTAAACGATGAATAATTCTGTCGGGCTTCAGAAAATTTGTCCGAAAAAATTGAATTTCCAGAAAATGCAAGCCTGAAAATGAGTTTGTCGGATTCCTGTACTCCTGTAAATCAATGTCATTCAATTAGGAACGGTATTTTAAAAGAAAAGTCAAATCTGTTCGATTAATTCAGTTGCATTTTTGCTTTATATGCCGCCATTTTGTCCTTTACTGTATGTCTAATCTTTGGAAATCAGAATATTCCCGTCAGTTCCATTTCATTTTGCTGATCGAAATTACTCAGCTTTCTTTATTTTGATATTTTCAGCTAAAGCCAAATAGGTAAGTAATTTTTAAAAAAGTAATTGAAATTTTCTTATCACTCCCAATTTTGCACCGCTTATGTGGATTCTTCATTTTTAATTTTGATTTGATAAATGGAGTAAGTCTTGTATTTTTAGTCAGTTTTTTCTGACACAAAGTTAAATGGCTAATAAATCATTCGTCGTGTCTTTTTTCTTATCTTCAATTGTCCTGTCATCTTCATACCTTTTAAATTTCTTTCGATTTTTTTTTTAATTTTAAAAATAACTGCAAATTCTATGATAACAATGTTCCCCTTTCCTGGTGTAATAGTAATTTTTTGTCACCATTTATCACAGTGTATTAAAAAAGAAGGACGTGGTAATTAATACATTGGGTCTTACCTTTATCACTATTTCTTCGCATCAATAATACATATACCGCATCAGTTACATCGACCAACTAATACGTAACATAATACTAAGGATACTCTTTACTCTTATTTTAAGACTTCCCAATAGCTGTTAATTCTCATATCAATAATGAATAGAATCTCTTAAATATAAATTACTAATAATTCTAGAACATATTTTTTTGCTATTCATATCATCTTAATTGAATGAATTATAAATGAAGCAATCATTTACGAAGATAATTTGGATATCTTTGATAGATAATTTGGATAAAGAATTATAAATAACTTAAGAATTAAAGATTAAAGATAATAATCTGATGAGTTTTTCCCCGAGCTTTATTTTGGAAATAATACAATTAATGACAGGAATGAAATGAGCAGTATGATCTTTACTTTTTATACATATCATATATACATTTTTTAGCCATTCGAAAGTTCTGAAGCATTACAAAGAAGGGATCATTTCTTGAGTCTTGTCGGCATAAGATGGTTACCGATAAAATTTGCAATAACTTTTCACTCCCTATTGCTTTCGTTTATTTCAGATTTCATCTAGTTTCGGGATGTTGCAACTCTGGAAATTTGTTGGAATATGCGGTTTTAGAGCTCGCGAATTCAATTCAACTGCATCTTCCATAAAAAGTATCTGTGTAGTTGGATCCGGTTTGATGGGTTCCGGAATTGCACAGGTTTTTCACATTTTTCCGGGTGACTCGCTTTAAATTATGCTCATCTTTTCATTTTATATTTCACTGATCTTTTTATTTATATCTGCCTGATTTCGGAAAATCTCGATATTCGTAAGTCTTTGTCTCTAAGTTTTGTATTGGAAATAATACAATTAATGGCAAGAATTGAAATGACTAGTATGATTTTTTATTTTTTATACATATCATATATAGTTAGCTATATATTCAGTATAGGTAGCAGCACAAGCATCGATAATGGTAACATTAGTCGACAAGTCGGACGCTGTTCTAGATAAATCGAAAAAGTACATCCAGAACAATTTGGAACAACTAACAAAAAAGCAGTGCAAAGATGTAAAGGTGAACTGTGTTATTAATTCTTTTTCTACTTCTATTTCCTTTTTCTTTTCTTCATATCAGTTCACTGCCAATAACTTTTTCATGGCTAAACGAAGTCATTGATATCGAAAAGTTTTATCGGTCCATGTACTACAGATGCAAACATCAATCATTGAAAATACAATGGAGAAAATAATGATGACGAAAAACCTGAAGCAAGGTGTTCAGAAGGCAGATTTAGTGATTGAAGCAATTGTTGAAAATCTACCAATGAAGCAAAAGTTGTTCGAACAAATTGAGGCCGCTGTTACAAAGTTTTTTTTTTTCATGATCAATTTTATTATTTAATTGCTAAAATGAATATGATCTTTGGTAACTGCGAAAATGATTATACAACATCAAATATCAATCTTTTGTTCGGCAACATCCCTCGATTAGTCGCTTTTAAGGTATTTTTTGTAACTGCCAAACTATCAACTGAAAATACCAGTACCATCATTGCTCATCTTTTAACGCCACTAACACGATTTTGACGGTTTTCAATACGATTTTACCTATTCAACTGCATTCAACATTTATTATGATTCCAGGCCGATATTACTTGCTAGCAATACATCTTCACTGAAGCTACAAGATATTGCAAGAAATTTGAAAAATAAATCAAGATTTGGCGGTCTCCATTTCTTCAATCCTGTACCAGTAATGAAATTATGCGAAGTAAATAATTCTATTTTTCGTTGGTCTTCAATCTCCATAGCCCCTCAATGATTCACAGATCTGTGTTTCAAAAAGCATCTGCGATATGGTACAACGAGGAAGTCAGTTGAGCCATATTCTCATTGTCTAAAATTTATCAACAGAGAGTATGGAGCTTCGCTCGGACATTCATATATGAAAACCAAGTTTTCAGGTAGCACGGCTGACGGAAACATCAGATGATACATTTAATGCCCTCCAGTCGTTCGGGAAAACGATCGGTAAAATAACGGTCGCATGCAAGGTAAGGTAAGCAGTCTGACCGTCACACGGTAGTATCCATAGTTTATTTTATTTGGATTTCAGGATGTTCCCGGTTTCATCGTCAATCGCCTACTGATTCCGTATCTGATAGAAGCAATTCGAATGTCTGAACGGGACGATGCATCACCGCAGGACATCGACACAGCAATGAAGCTAGGAGCTGGCTATCCAATGGGACCGTTTGAATTGCTAGATTATGTGGGTCTTGATACGATAAAATTCATCTTGGATGGTAAGTTTATAGACCGCTCGACTTATACAGAAACGAGATTTTTAGTGGGATCTGATTTCAGGATGGCACGAATCTCACCCAAATGAGAAACAGTTCAATCCATCTCCGATGCTGAACAGACTGGTGGCTGAAGGAAAACTTGGAAAAAAGTCCGGTGAAGGATTCTACTCTTACAAATAGGAAGTACCAAATGGAAAATAACTGCATACAATATATCAAAACTATCGTTTTGATCAATTATAAAATTCGTTCAGAGTCTAAACTAACATTCATCTGTCGTCATAACTGTCAGAAAGAAAAACTCCATGTCTTCGAATCATTTACGGTGAAATATTTGAGATGCTACATTCCAAAATGTATTTTAGCATCTCAAATTATGATTTTTGTCAATAGCAATTGGCATCAATTAGCTTAAATGTGGAGAAGTGAAACTCTAGACAGAAATTTCATTTACAAATAACAGACGAGTGTAAATATATTACAACGGGTTCATGCAAATAAGTTAATACAATATACGTAAAATAAAAAAAATCTTTTGAAAAGTGGAGAAAATGTAGAATTGAAATTCCCACATTTAAGAATTTCTTTCCATTTTCTCTCTTTCACTCATCCCTTGCTTCTAAAATTTATTAAAAATTTGATAATTAGAAATCAATTAAGTGGAAATTCCAATTCCATACATTTTATATAGTTAGGAATAAAAACGGCATTATAATTAATTCTCCTTACGCCATGAGTGCTTTGAACTGATTATAATTTTCCATCACATTGTTATCAATAGCGAATTCCTTAAAAAGCTCTTTCTCCAGTGCCTCCCGAAATTCAAATAGGTCCTTCCAATGCTGGAAACAGAATCAATTAACAAATTCAGTGCTTGATAATAAACATGGTGTGAAATTAATGACACTGCATTGTCCAGATCCACATTCAATAATTACTGCTACTAGCCTCTCATCAAGTTCCCTTTCGAATTAGGTGTAAAATTTATAGTGCGTTAAACGCCGCATACTTAATCTCTTTCATTATATCACAATTTCGTCAACTTGATCAAACATTTCATTGTTAACTGTACATACCTAATTTTAAGGCACTGGTTCCTGAAGTACTCAAAAACATACAAATGACCAAGGCGCTAACCTTTAGAAATACATTTTTGAAACGTCCAGTAACGTACAAGTACCAGTTATTCCGGAAATCACTCCCACTGCTTTCGCTATTGACGATGTGTTCCGCTAAAGTAACGGTAAACTTCTAAAACAAAGTATGTCACATATTCGATTGCGACGAAGAACTAATTATCAGCTCCACAATGACTACTCTCCCTCTCAATATGGCATTAAAATGGCTCTTCTAATAAATGTCATACTCGTCATAGAAAGTTAACGAAAACTACTGCTGCTAATATGGACCACCATATATTGAAATATGAAATAGTGCTTGATACTTTTTATCATTTTACAGGAAATCACGACGTCGCTTCTGACACTAAATATAGATATGCATTTGAAGAGTCAGGAAGAACTTACATGAAGCACGTCAAGAAGCAAGTTTTTCAAGCACTCATGTAAATCAGCAAATTCGCTTTCCTTAGCAAATGATTTCATTGTATTAGGATCAGCCATGTCATGTTCCTCGGTCTCCATGTCCTTCAAGAACGTTATTCATTCAGATATAAAGAAATTGCATGAAGTCCCTCAAATAATGATTTTAATTGAACAGTTCTTTATTTTTTATGAAGAAAACTTTAATCTTCCTAATAAAAATAATACAAAAAGACTAACAAAATCATTCTTCTCATGATCCGATTCTTTCTGCTCTTTTTCCAATTTTGAGTTTTCGATTGCTTGTCTACTTCGACGAACATGTCCACTGACATGTTCGAGGGCTCTGTTCAGTACTTCCCAAATCCATAATCTAAAATGTAATAAAGTAGTAAAACGTTAGTACTAAAATCAACTCCTTTTATACTGTGTTTAACATAACAAAACTTTTTATACCGTTCAAATTCAGGTTTCATTTCATCACTGAACAACCAAGCCACAACAGCACTGGCGTCAACCAGCGACATTTTCAGTAATTTTGTCACTAGTACTATTATCATCTGGAAAATAAATTTGTCTTATATATAAATATTTATATGCAAGAAAAACATGTGAAACAAATAGCAGATGATGAATGCGTGTTTCAAAACATTTTGTACAAATTATTTATATCTATTTGTCGTATCCCATTCGCGACATCTAAATGTCCCAATAGACTTTGTATTAGTTGTTGAGCTTTGTCAAAAAACATTAAATTGTAACTAAACTTAATGTTACAAGTTGGACAGTATAGATCATTTTGAATGGCCTGTCAAAGACCTAATGATGATGATTTAAACAAAACTCGATAAATAAAATAAAAAAAAAATTTATCGATAAAAATACAACGAATAATTTCTTAAATATACCTGTCCATGAAGCTTCCAAGTTTCATAAAGTGTTCTCAAAATAGTTA